>JALPQI010010080.1:0-48435 GCA_025490895.1 Thaumatotibia leucotreta | reverse complement strand
ACGGCATTCTTGAAGCTTCTCCGCTACGTCACGGACTCCGAGGCTACCACGGATGTACTCGTTTCGAATGCGGTCAGCACGCGTAACGCCGCACATCCATCGCAGCATCTTCATCTCTGTAACGCGAAGCTCCTGAACGTGCCTTCCGAGAACCGGCCACGCCTCGGCGCCATAGATTAGGACTGGGCGGATAATGCACTTATACACTAGCCCTTTGAGTCTAAGTGGTATTCTGCGATCGCAGATGACTCCTGTAACCTCCCGCCATTTAGACCAAGCTGCGCGAATTCGGGCTTTAATGTCGTGGTCAATGGTCCCGGACTCGTGCAGTACTGATCCCAGGTACTTGAACTTGTCTGTTTTCAGGGCAAGTTCATTCCCTATGTTGATGGGACTGGGATCTGTACTTCCGCAGGCCATGTATTCGGTCTTCGTGACATTTAGTTTCAGACCTCCGTTCTCAAGCGAGCCCTTCCACCGGTTCACTTTCCGCTCCAACGCCTGTTTGTCCTCATCTGTCAATGCGATGTCATCTGCATACATAAGCAACCACGGCGGAGGATCTTGTATCTCCGCCGTGACGACATCAAGTACCACACTAAACAGAAAAGGGCTTAGGGCGGAGCCCTGGTGAACACCGACTGTGATGGGGAAGGGTTTCGTGTCGCCAACGATACTTCAGTCAGTGATACTTCAGTCCTTTTAAAAAATTCCAAAGCATATGTTAGTAAGTACTTGAGTTGATAGTATTACTCGTCTTACAAATACAATTAATATGTAATGTAATTGTGTTGAGAATCGGTTTGCTTAAACTATAACTAATTTATAAAGCAGTGGTAGTGTCAGTGTCAGTGTCTCTTCTATTGCTATATTCCGACGATTCCCTTCCGAGGTCGCCTATTCGTGAAGCTTTACCTACATATCTAATTCCTGTGCGTACAGTCGCCATGGTGACAATAGACCCAAGTCTAGGCCTCTATTGTCATAGCATTTGGGTGCGGCTCCACTGACGCGGAGCTGTGCAAAATTGACCAATTACATTCTTCAAATTCTAATTCGAAACACTGATGCGGTCTCATTGGCCGAGCTCCCACAGTCCGCTCCGCTTCCCGTCAGTGGAGCCGCACCCTTACCCCCTTATTCATAAACATCTGCTATCTTAACAAGCCGCTAATAATTGTTTGTCTCTTTTACTCTTATGGACACATTGTTAAGACCAAAAGGGACAAACAATTATTAGCGGCTTGTTAAGTTGGCAGAAGTTTATGAATAAGGGGGTTAGAGTGCTCGTTCAACCTGCCTAGCGAAGATGCCATTCTGGAATCGCCTGCGACACGCGAAAAGTGATAAATGTATGAGAATGACAGATTCGAGTCATTTTTGTTGTTATTTTTGAGCATCATGGCCGTTCCGATATATCTGATGGCGACTACATATCTAGGAGGTACAAAATATATTAAGGAAAAGTAGATACAGTATGCAACCATGAATGGATGTTTCTATGCAGAGGAGATTACTTTTCTCGGCACCTAACAGTGCCTTACATTTTACAGTGCAACGTGCAACTCCAAGTTTACTGGTGGCATATAGCTCGTTTCGATCTTTTGTACGGCCGGCTCCAAAAATATGTAAACGATTTTGTTCCTTTTGGCCTTTGACATACGTTCTGAAATGTAAACATATTTTTTAGACACGACTGTATTGATCTATGCGTTTTTCTTTCCTTGTGCGTTCATAAAAGAAGTTGATATAAAGTTAATCCCGTAATTAAGGCCCATCCTATGTTTAAGACAACTCAAATATTTAATAACCCAGTGTCCTAAGAAAAGAACATCATTTTTAATTTCGGGACCTAGAAAAGATATTTGATAATTTCTTTGAAAAAAATTACGTCATTGGTCGTTACGTATGTTGGGCCTTAAAAGGTTAAATATGTATAAGTATTTATACACAAACCATTATTACGAACAGTATAATTTTTAAGTAATTAGTATTTAAATATCCTTTAACGTGGCACAATATTACATTACATCCACTAAGCTTAGTACCTAATATTTTCTTTACCGGTTTAGAGTTCGAATCGTCCGGGCGGAGTCGTTTCTAAATAGAAAATTCGAGAACGGACAAGCCCCTCAGAATGCGCGGCGCGTTTGATATTTTACGCCCTATATCTAATGCATGGGCGCGCGCCAGCATCATACTTTATATGATATATATGGGTTTTCTGTCATTCATGAATATCGAGATTTAAAACGCGTTTTGGGGCGAGATTCGCGGTGTCCATTAAGCCCGCAGTTCACTGTTCTCATATCGATGCGATGCGATAAGTCGCGACCTGTCTCGCTCAATAGCAATCAGCAGGCTTAGCACATGATTGGTGTGACAGTATGTCGCGCGAGATAGATCTCCCGTCCTTCACTAGCTATGTTAACAAAAGAGGGACGGATAGACCATCTAGCGGCGAGATACTGTCGCGCCAATCATGTGCTAAGCACGAACTACTCACTTTGAATCGAAATTGTTGTGTAGTTGAACTGAAAGTTTTAGAATCGAACGAACAGGAATTTTAACTGCGAATCCACTAAAAGCTTCAGTCCAAAATAAATACCGGCGGTGCTGTGGTACTCAAAATTACTAAATGTTTGCTTTAGGCCAGCCGCTCATCTGTAATGTAAGTTCTTACGTAAGTTATAGGGGCTATACTAAGAAATGAGATCACCTCTCATAGCTCTGTGTATAGCTCTGTGCCTATAACTTACGTAAGAACTTACAGGTGTACGCCTGGCCTCAGGTTTAGCGACCAACGTCTAGAGCTTACGTTTATGAACTTGGCAATATTTAAATAATAGTAAAAAATATATAGTCTCCTTGAATAATGTAGCCGGCGTCGAGATCGGCAGTGGATTGTACGGTCACATGTGGTCGTTGAATAAGTAACCAGGCGGACCGCGATCTCGTGTTTTACGGCACGCTATTGGCTCGGGTCGCTCGACCCTTGGCCTGGCAGGATTTAAAAAAAACTACACCCAAATTACAACATCTATTTGCAAATTGAGACTAATAGAGAACGCCCCCTTCCTGCAGAAAGGGGAAGTTTGTATAAATAGAAACCTCTCAACCAAATTCCAACTTGTTACCATATTTGATACTGTGTTAAAAATATTGCGTCATTCTACTCCAATACTCTGTAATTTTAAAGATAATGTTATTGACTGGACGTGTATTTTTTATTTTTACCTTATCTGTATTAGGTAGGGAATTGACTTCGACTGCGATTTAAAGTCTAGGAGAGATAGTTGTGAGTCGTTACCGGGAACTTACCAAAGTTGGGAATATTCCCGGTATCCCGGTAATGTTACCAAGTTACCGAGATTGGTAACATAGGATAATATTAAACAATGTATTTGAACAAGTATATATAGTTATAGACTTTATAGACAAAGATTCTTTAAAATACACAAAAAAAATCTTGCCTCGAGCATCACCAAGACAGGCTTTAAGAATTTTTCTAGTCTGCAGACTCAAGAGCGTTGGCGGACGCAAGCGCGCGGAAATGCGTCCTCGATTATTTACGTGCAGTGCGCAACGAGATACGTAAGACACGACTCAAACATCCTGAGAGACAAACTGCCTTAAAAAAAGACTACAAAAATATTTTTTTTACTCTTCCTTATACACATATCATCAGGATGCTTAGCCAAGTTGCCAATCGCTAACGCTTAGTAGCGTAGCGTAGTTTTCCCTCTCTGTTGCTCTTTCATATTTATTTAGTGCGACGAGCTGCCTTTCGTTTACGATTGACGATTATTGCAGCTTAGACATTTACAGCTGTTAATGAGCATATAGGTAATCGTCACGCAAGGCGGGCGGATTGGCGTTGGATGACGCTGCTGCCCATCATCAATAATGAATGGTCAGTGACACTTCACACTCACGACACTCGCGGCAAGAGTTAGGGGTGGTGACAAACGTATTCTTATTGCCGTCACCACACGAAATACCTTATACAACATTCCAGGAAATTTCATATCGGTATTTCGTCGGATTCTTCGTAACAGAGTGGAAAAATAGTCTGCTGCTTTATTTACGTCCTCATTTTTAGAAGTTTTAGTGGGTAAGGGGAGCCTAATCTAGAAATCTAGTTAAAGCTTTGCACGAGCGCGTTTTAAATAATGTCACCAACGCCAGGATTCCACCGTGACAAAAAATAACATTATGAATATTATGATGCGTTTATGAAGAAAGCGAAATCACGAATTGTTGCATCTTTAACTTATATACATAAATACACAATTTTGTATTTTAAGTATGTGATTTGTGTCCGTCCGTGGTCATCAGCATTTCGCTACAAAAGTGTTAACTTTTTTTATGAAGAAACTATGTTTACGCAAAGGCCTCCCACTCTTCCTCTATTTTTCCCGGTTAGATGAATTATGAAAGTCCATACAAAATGTAGCTTCGTTACTTCTGACTAATTCAAAGAAAAGTATATAAAACATGAAGTTTACAAAGTGCATCAATAAATTTGATGTGAACTCGATGCAGATTTTCCCGAAGTTGGCTCAGAGTGCATTACCCACAGATCACATCCCGTAAGATACTTATGGGTCATACAGATTTTTTGTACTTATGAGTTAGGTTATAAATCTTTCCTATGGACATATGAAAATTAAGAGCTCTAGAACCCTATTTTTCTTGTAGGACGTAAACAAGCCGATAGGCGGCTTCTCTTCTCTTCTTAATAATTGTAATATCATGAAAACCTAATTTGTATGTCCCAGAACCGTTAACTCGCAATGCCCACAGGAAAGACGTTCGTTTTCGCGCACGCTGTAGTGTATGACCCTTATAAACGATTTAAAATTAGAAGTATATAGCTCAATTTCTGGAAGTTTTTCAATTGATCTTTATTTATTACTTGCGTTAGTTTTTTTTGCTATCTTATGACTCCACTATGATAATTACGAAATTTATTGAAATGGGTATACAATAATGAATATTGTAGTATTGAGATTGACTAAATAGTCAGTAGTTTAAACATTAAGTATTTTCTGTGTTTAAGTACCTGTTTAATATTATGTAAGTGTACATCGAAATTTAGTACGACTAAGGTATTAAATATTAGTGTAATAGTTCCATGATATTTATAGTCATTGATTGTATATATCTTCCTAAATATTTGAATGTTATGAATAAAATTATTCTCGCAGTTGATGACTAACGCGGGTTAAGACTCTGGCTATCTGGCGAAAGCTAGCTTGCTTGGTGGGTACCTACTTAATTCGTAACGCTTATTTTATGGGAGGTAATCTTTGGCATTAACCATGCAAGTGCAGTTTCCTGTGTCGGTGCATCCTCTTTCTTAATTAGAACTTTGCTAATAAAAATAACCGACCAAATGCGTGTAGGGCCGCTATTCGAGGGGTTATTCTTATCCTATTTCAATAATATTAAAATTATAGGGAGGTAGATTCGTTTAATGGAGCATGGAGCCACAGATACTCTGTGAATGAAGCACTATTCCTATAAAGGTTTATATTATAACTTTTAATATGATGGTGCATGTGAATCTCTTGATGATGCAAGCGTATATCGGCTATGGTAACTGTTTACCATCAGGCGGTCCGTATGTTTATTTGTAATCGTGGAATAAAAAAGTATGTTTATTGGTACTTGCTTAATAAGTACCAGCACCCCTTAATAAGTAAAAGCTTGTATCAAAAATAAATTATTTACAACAACTTATATACTCGTACGTTCAAATACGAGAAAACAACAAATACATCTGATACAGGTATCGACACGCCGCTGCGTATAGCCAACCAAAAAAAAGGTTTATTATCAATCACAGAATACGTCCGAATTGATTACAGTTTCAGCTGTTAATAGAATCAATTATCAAACATTGAAGGAATAGTGATGTAAAACTAATATTAAATAAATAATACTCTTGATTTTTTAAATTTAAACGAGTTTTTACAATCACAACTTTAAACATTTATTACAACTACGTAGAATTTCGTACAATACGTTCGTTACGTACGAAGATAATTTATTCATATTAATTATTCCAATTCAGAATGCATTACTTTTGTAGTAATGTCGACATGTGTAAAATAATTAACCGCTCATGATTACCTACTAATTAAATAAAAACTATTGTGATCATCCTATACTCAGAGGGCCTAGTAGGTAATAACTTATAAAAAAACGTCTCGATCGCGTTCACGTTTTCATCGTCATTTGTATGGAATGGCGATGAAAAACTTAAACGCGATCGAGACGTTTTTTATAAGTTCCCTACACTAGGCCCTCAGCACTCAGCGTGACGTCAAAATGATGCCATCGACATAAAAAGTACGGGTCCTGGCGATTCCTGTCATAGCGGTCTCGTGGTAAGGGAGCCCCCACTAAGTTACCATAAGCCTCTCTTGACAAATGCTTAAGATGAACGGTTATTTCGCACACTGTTTATGTTGTGTATGTTTTTTTTATAAAAAATGTTCCCTCTTATGCATGGTTTCGAATAAAAAGATATACGAGGTCTCGTACGAGGTAAGCGGTTGTGGAATAGCTGTCGGTTTTTCATGTGATGTCTTACCTTTGTATTTTCCTTTTAAAATGTGTTTTGGTAAGCTTTCTCTTGACAAGTGTCTATGCATGTACTTTCGTCTTACGTAGGTCCTGATTGTATGTTGCTGGACCTATTTTTATAGGTAACCAAACCACGTAAGTAGGTATTTATACGGCTTTTATCCATTGTGCAGACAACTAATTGGAAACCTAGGTTACTAAAACTATATCAAATTGATAACTAAGTAGTAAAATACACTTTCACACAGTTCCCTAGTGATGGTAGAAATTAACCTCCTTAAATTCGTACCTGAATGAGAGGTACAAGCAAATAACTGAAAATTAACGATAATTTGACAGTTACTTGACTCTAAAAAGTTAAGCTCAACTCCTAGGAATGTTTGAAATAGGATTTTACGAATTGAAGACTAAACGAAGATATAAAAAGGAATTCCAGCTAGCTAGGAATTAATTCCCAAATGCTTCATTTGTATCTAATTATATTGTCCTAATAAGAATACATTTGCCACCACCCCAACTCCTCCTGCGGGTGTCGTAAGAGTCGACTAAGGGATTGAAGTGTCACTGATCATTATTTTATAAAAGATTGATGATGGGCAGCAGCGTCATCACGCTAGGAGAGGCCTACTTCCAGCAGTGGACTATCATAGGCTGATAATGATGATGATGATGACGATGATGATGATGATGATGATATTGTCCTAATTGTTGCAAGTTAGTATTTGTAAGTGAGATCTTATGTAAGTTGTAGGGAAGGAGCTACACTAAAGTATAGTATAGCTACGTCATACGTTACGTGCCTACAACTTACGTAAAAACTCATACTTAGGTGTAATCCCAGTACTCGATTACTAGTGGCGATGTAGGTACCATGTAATTTCCAATTGAGTACACATCGCCTCTAGAAATCGAGCTTAATCAGGCGTTGTGCTATTTTGTTTACTCAAAAGTGCCTACATATATTTATGTTAGTGATTCCGTCATGTGGTTATAATTATTATGGAAAAAGAAGTAGGAAGTACTTAGTCCCAAAAGTTTATAATGATTTACCTAAGAATGTAAAAGAGTGTAAAGCACTACGGATGTTTAAAGTAAACACTTTCTCTTAGATAAAATTAAGTTGAAATTACTGTAAACATTACTTAACATTATAACAAAATTGTATCTAGCGTACGTATATCCACTTAGTTAATTTTACCCATCTATAATTATATAAGGGAGTCTCCTCTGCCAACAAACTGCCCTGCAGTTTGGCAGACTTGTTAATGTAAAATAAAAAAAGAAAATGTTCATTTTCACTTATAATACCTACTCGTATTTTATTACAGTCGTATAATCTTACAATTATATAAAGATATATAGAAATACTCGGGTCTCGGCGTGAAGACAGACCGGTCACGACATAGCATCTCAACTATCTCAAGCTAGACACTTAAAAGAGCCGTAAAAGAGTGCACTTCCTATAAAAATTCAAATGCTAGGCTCTTATTTCGCTACAGAACATAATACATTTATGTAGTTGTAGGTACATTTGTAAATCTATCGGGTACGTGGTTGTTGCTATTGCTACTAATTGTTTGTTTGTTTTTTTACATAATAATAAATACATAACATGAAATAAAACTATGAAAACGGATAAACTCGCGTATATTAACTAATTTTAACTTCATTCCGACGTTTCGAACACTTTACAGTTGTTGTTCATCTGATAAAGGAACAGTCTAGACATAAACCGTGAGGCTGATGTATTTGGCGGTGGTGACCATTACCCCCTTTTTAGTACTGGCAAAATTTTTTCAAAATTATTATTTTAAATTTCCTTATTAATCAAAATTGTATGTTTCGGTTTAATGCATGATGATCTTAAGATGTACCACAAATGTTTTTTGAAGAGTTGTCCCGCTGAGTTTCTTGCCGGTCCCAATTTTGGGATACCTTCCTAACAATACAATCATACAAAGGAAGGAAATACTTCTCAGGCAGTGGCGTAGGGATAGAACCGGCGTAGATTTTTTATTTTTTGTCTCTTGTCTTCATTCTGAAAATATTTGTAATGAATAACTAGCTTAATTTGCAAATTTTGTATGTACATCCACCCTTCAAATTTATTGTCTGTGGTTTAGTAATTTTTCTTTGGTGGGTAGTTTTGTACTTATCTTTCTTATTTTGATGGAGGTAGATCTATCAAATTTCCTCCATTGTCAGTCATCCGCAGACCACGAACCCTGTAAAGTGTTCGAAACGTCGGAATGAAGTTAAAATTAGTTAATATACGCGAGTTTATCCGTTTTCATAGTTTTATTTCATGAGTAATCCTCGCGGTAACCGAAGAAAATATTAAATACATAACATTTGATAATGATACTGTGTGCGAACTGGATTAGTAATACGAGCAGCAGATCCCAAAACGCATGGCAATGAAATGCAATCACTGAATTACATCACTGTCATGAGTTTTGACATGACATGACTTCGCTCGCCCAGATTATAGGATGTATCTTGTATACCTTTCTTCAGTTGAAAGTATAAAAAATAAACTGAATCGCATTTAAGAGATCATGGTGGCTACCCCTGGTCATTTTCAACGACGTTTCTCCTATTTAATTAGAGTTATTTACAAAACAGTAATAATCTCCTTACGCGTCATGTTCCCGCGACTTCAAAAAAGGAACTTTCAAAGATGGACGCTCATCGCCGCCATCTACAATACTCCGCGTTGATGGATCACGTACCCGCTCCAATAAATATTAAATAAACTAGTGAGCAATTTGTCCGATCCACTTAGTTACGACGAAATGATAAATTAATACGAAGATGCATCGGTCTTACGTGTACGTGATGGTGGTACGTTTGAAATGTTATCTTATGTATTTCGTGCGCTAGTAGAAATCGGAAAAAATGTAAACAAATATTGCTGACTTTCAATAGCATTCGTTGTTTGACATATCGTGAAAGACATTCGTAGATTTATTTTTACCTCGATATTAATAATTAATAAATATCAATAATTTGGTCAAAATTTGAATGTGAACTCAAAGTTTAAGGTTTTGTATTAGACCAAGTTGTGCTCAGATGTTCGTGAGCACCCCAGCCATGACTATACTTGGTGTAAAGCTATTTGTATTATATTGCTTGCATTTCTTTGAATAACCTTAAAGTTTTCATAAGTAACTTTATCATGGACTGTTTATTTTTAATGTTTGTTTATTTTCCAGAGTTTGAAGGTAAGAGATGCCCTATGAAATGTAACTTTTAGTCCGAGCGTTCGAGGAATAGGCTACAGCTTCAATTATTTACGTTAAAATGTCTGTTGCTCTCTGTATATTCCGTATTACGGGGCCTACCCGATATGTTCTCGAAGTTGCTCCAAACGAGTCGGAATCAACACTGACAGAGAAACACACATATACACTCGTAAAACAAACAATCCATGCCTGTAAATACTCTTATCATATCTATTTGTAAATCCCAGTAAAATATGACAAAAACCGTACCTCAAGAAAATCTCTAAACCCTTGCCTGCTACCGCGAAAACCGAAGTTTGCAAATTTCGGGGATTTTTCTCTCTCACTCTTATGACGCCTTCTTTAGAGTGACAGAGACTAATCCCCGAAATTTACGAACTTCGGTGTTCACAGTAGCAAGCTAGATACTTTAACCATAACGTCCATAACTGACCATCTGATATCTCTAATAGCCGCATTTATAACTAGAAAATTTTATTAATTCATTCATTCCCGGCTCGCACAAATGAGTTTTTAAAAATACTTATGTACATTTTGTACATATGTATTTTTAATATCATGTCATGATATTCACAATTTCTTTACGGTAAAGAACAGCATCGTTAGGAAACCTGCATACATCTGCGAAGATACCTATTCGAATTATTCGAGGATGTATGCGAAGTTCCCAACAAGTATTGGGCCAGCGTTGGGGCCACGCAAAATAGGTTCATTTGATGTCGGGTAGTGGCAAATGGCCAGAAAATAATACAACAATTATAGGATTCGATTACTATGTATTTTTTTGAAATTTAGATTGTCGATCACCCAAAAACACGCCATATTTGATACAGAGCCAATCTATCGTCATGTTCCGGGAAATATAGTGTTTTATTTAATCATCCTGCCTGGACGTGGTCTAGAAAATTGCGTTTCGCTTTGAAATTTAATGGCCATTGTGTCACAGGCTTTGCAGCATGTTGTCTGTAACCCTGTTACTGACTGCAGCCCGCGGAGCGCACAAAGTAACGTCTATAGGTATTACACCGCGGGAAACTTCTAAGCTATATGAAATAATTTTGTATACCTAAGTACCTACGCAATGAACACATACAGGTTTGCACTAATTTTTGTACTCGATATGGGTGCTTTGTGTGGATGTGGATCCTTTGCACCATTAGAAAACGATAAAAAAAACCATTGAAACAAACCTAAAAACTTGCATTATTTCATAATCATGCACTTTCATAACACGATTTTGGTCTTATCACATACATTCAACCTTGAGTCCATGTCCACATACATTTTTGTTTAAACTATGGATATTTGGTAGTATTAACGTAAACATAAATCTACGAACGATTTCACGAATGTCTCAAAGACAACATAATTATGCTATTAAAAGTCGGCCATATTTGTTTACAGTTTTGTTTTTTTACTGTTAGTAGTTAGTACGGAATAGTTTCTCAAATGCGTATTAGGAACTTATATTTGGGTAATAATAATGTACTATAAAAATTGGGTTTTTACAGAGATACTGGTGATACTGGCGATCCATCGCCTTTGATCCATGAGTACTTACCTATCCTAAAAGGTATTTAGGTAGGTAGATGTACATAGGAAGTATAAGACTGGGAAATAAGGATTTCAGTTAGGTGATTATTGTATTTATATTTTTAGTATAATATTTATGATTCTTTACGCAAATACGCATAGGTATTCGAACTCGTGAGAGTCATGAGTGACATGTTCCAAAATTTAAAAATTTTACGATTTTTCAAATGCTTTGGATAAATAATCCTGCAAAATAAGTAAGCCTTCTTAATATTATTTTCTCCAGTTTGTTAAATGTTGTACGGAGCACGACAACACTTGACAGGCTGTCTTGGCACACAAACGAAATCTTTTATTGTAGGTACTTTATACTGCTATAATTCGCTCAAGCCAGTTATACCAGCTGCCCAGATATATGGGAGTGGCCAAGGTGTTCACAAATATCTGAGCAGGCCTCTATTTAATTGTCATAGCTTTAGTGTGCATGTTCAGGATGCGTAGCCAAGTTGTCAATCGCTAACACTTAGTAGCGTATCGTAGTTTTCACTCTCCGTCACTCTTTCATATTAGTGAGATAAAGACAGTTAGCTGCCTCTCGTTTACAATTGACGATTAAGCGTTAGCGATTGGCAACTTGTCTAAGCACACAGATATGTTTGATGTTGACGTGTGGGCGACTGCAGATGCATCCGTCACGGACGTGATGAAATCAATTGCATTGACTGAAATTTCACTATATCAACTATTTTCAACAACCAGAAGTTTCACAATAGGTATTAAACCTGGAGCTTGTTTATCAAAAGCTTGTAGCTTGTAAGACAATCGGAAGTCCTTATCTAACTAATGGCAATAATGAGACTTCCACTTGTATTTCGAGTTACAAGCTATTGTTTAATAGTCCACTGAGAGTGCATTTCGCCTGGTCTTTAGGTGTCAAGTTTTGTATGCAGCAAATTAAGTGAAATGGAAAGGCTTCAGGTTCCACTTCAGACTATCATTTGCAAGTGCTCTTGGGATTCTGAAATAAATAAATATAACGGCACAAGACAAGTATGTACAGGTACTATCGACATAATTAAATCCTGACCCATATATGAGCTTGTCATAGTAACATTTCAAGTGAAATTGCAACAACTGTCTTACAAGGACCAGGACTACTAACCTTGGGCTTCATAATAAGCATATGTACAAAGTATGTTATGGTGGTACATGAATATGATATAATGAAGGAAAAATTAAATTGTACTTACTATCATTTTTACGAATTTGTCGCAACTATACTTCGTTTTATTTAAGATTAGAATTATCTGTCAAACAGGTGAACAAAGAAGCAGTGGTCGTAAACCTTCCTTCTTCGATTTAGGCCGATACCACTGAATTTCTCGGAACTTATGTACATACATATCATTTGATATTTACCGATAGCTGAAGGCATAGTTTTCACATTTATTATTAATTTGTTGGCAAAACTGTATTTAAAAAAGATTTAAGTGTTTTATAAGCAAGAATTATTTTGGCAGGCAATTTAGAAAAAGTTAAATATTGAAAGTTTTTCGTTTAGTGTTTGGCAGTTTTTAACTAAGTATTTTTTTTTAATTTGTAACTCATATCGTACCTATTTTACATTTACTGAATTTAATGAACAGTCTAAAATTTAACAATATTTGCATATTTAATCTAGCTTACATTATGCACTCCCAATACTTTTAAAAGTCATGCATTTAAGGATTAAAACTATCGGTATAAAAGCGGACACGGTGTCATAAAGACTGAGCAGATAACAATACTAAGACAACCCTACCCATCGGCAACGTCGTTTAGTATTTGTCGCCATTATAGGCGGCTTTAATCTGGGACGGACTAATGTAGTTTGAATTTGGTAACAAATTAGAAAATAAAACTGAGATGACATACATAGTTTTATTTACTGTCAGTGGAAGAGTCCGAGGACTCGGAACCACCAACGTTTATAATAAATTTTTCCACTGTGTTATCTATTACATTATCTAATTTCATTTAAAAATGTATTTTCTTTTAAAATGTTGTAGGTATACTGTAGCCAACGATATGCCAACAGTCTCAGAAGTATTTTTCACACGGTCCGATTTAGTGGGATATTCCTTTCTATGGCACATTTCTTAATTTGTAAATATATTCACCACCATCCGCTTTTCAATGGCAGTCACAGGATTTTGCTTTTGCCGCTTCTTCTTTAGAGATGAAAAAACGTTAGCCGGAACCGGCTACGTCATCATCCATTTTAAATGTGCACCAACAAATAAAATATCTAAATAGATCAACAATTAATAACGAAATTGAACAAAAACGATAACAACAATCTTTAAGTAAGCTAACAGCAATATAAATCATAACCGACTCAACCGACAACAATATGAAATCGAATGATAGATAGTGACAGTGACATTTTAAAATTGTGTGAGAACTCTGCCTCTTTAGGTTTTTTAATGTACAACCTTTCCATGAAAATTTGCAAACGCAATTTATTAAAATTCTTATCTTTTCATCTTAGAATATAAATTAACTAACATTATGTTTCTTATCTGTTCACAACACTGAGTAATGTATGTATTAATATAGCATGATAATAAATTCGTGATATTTAATAACTCGTATTCACTGTTCGATCCGCAGAATTTGCCTGTAAAAAAAACCTTATATCTCGTTCTGCGAAGGTCTTTCTAATGCTAAAAAAAACGAAGTATAGGTGACGTCCAATTATCACATTTCGAATTAATCACTGGGACAGAGGCATTTGGCCTGTGGCCCAACCCTGAACTTCGAAATTCGCAAATTTCGAGGATTCGTCTCCGTCGCTCTAATGACGCCATCGTTAGAGTGACAGAGACGAATCCTCGAAATTAGCGGATTTCGAAGTTCGCGGTAGGGCCGGTGGAAACACAATACATGCATGGATTCTCTGGTGCAACTGACAGGTTGTAATCACGTGGATCGAATCCGAATATTATTTCACTATATTCAGCAAACAACTATAAAAAATGAATATTGACTTTTGGAAAGATCAATACAATAAAACGAAACTCGCTGTGAATTGAATGGTTTTTTTCCAGTATTATATTTAGCCTAGTAATATTGAATGTGTTTTATTTACCTACTGATATACATAATTTTCGCCGGCTTAAATTCAAAACCAACTATTTCGGTAAAACATCTTTTAGCAAATAGGTACTATTCTATGTCATTGGCATAAAATACGATTTGTTTAAACCAACTTCAAGGAAATAGTTGGTTCTGCCTTTAACCCGACGTTAAACTTTAGTTGTTCTCATTTAGTTATGTTCAAAATAATACATAATGTAAGTACCTACTTTAAATAGGACAATAAAAATAGTAGAACAAAAATAGTATAATACAACGAAAATAGAATGAATACTTAATAAAATTATGTACTTATTCAAAAAACTTTGTTTTTTCTGCTAAAAATGTCCATCATCATCATTAGTAAAATAATGAAATAAATAGCATACATTTGTTGCGTTACATTTCTGTTTTAGATGTCATAAGCATAACATAAGAGTGGGATCAACATCCCAAATTCTACAATAATGTCATGTCACGACATAACTCAAATAACATCAAAATAATGTTGCAACAGAAATGGTCATAAGTACAAGTTCAACAAAAACGTAAAAGTCAGAACTCAGATTGTTGATCGTCGATTAAGCAAAGAAGACACGAAGACTTATGTAATAAAAACTTGTTATAAATTTAAGCTTTCGACATTCGGTTTAACAGTTACACCTACTGACGTACAGACCTGAGAAAACTTGAACGTAAGAGTCCATTTGCAGAAACGACTTTAGAGGGCAAATAAAAAATTCAATTACCTAAAGCCGAAACAAACCGAACGCTATCAAATAGAGACGTCCGCAAAATGTTGCCAGCAATGTCTCATCGCAGCAAAAACAAGGTGTGTTGCCGGCTATAAATATTAAATTTGCAGTATATCTGCGACTTTGTCGGCGCCATCTGGATCCACCACTAACCGCGGCATTAAAATTTCAACGGCACGTTATCTTTGTGCCAACTCTTGTCCAGGAGCCGATACCGTTGTCTTTTTATCCCGTTCTTAACCGACTGCAAAAATGGAGGTTCTCAATTAAACAGTTTTTTTTATGTTACGATATCTCCGAGACTCGTGCACTGGTTTTTTTTTTTTTTTCTCAAGCGAACGGGTACGAATACGAGTATATCTCCAAAATGGTGTCGTTGGCACTTATTATTGGTGTCCATTAAATGATATACATATGATGATATTGATGATAAACAATACGGACTAGAAATCACAACTGAAACATTATAAAAATCGTTTATATTAATTTACATTTAATTTGAAATGGCCTTACTCTATTGCCTATTTTAAATCAGTGTGTTTACAATATTTTCTATGTTAAATTATACCCAACTTGTATTCTTTGACCGAGAGTGTAGATAGTTGATTGACATACAACAAACAAACAAACAGAAAATAAGTGTATCTCTCAAATCTCAGACTTCAATTCTAGATTTCATGAACTTATTATGTACACGTTTATAAATTGAGTCGCCTTTATTTCGTGTACCTACGAAGTATTGTTTTTATCCATGAAATGATATACATAATGATGAATATGATGATATACAATACAGGCTAGAAATAGAAATAACAGCTTATTCGATTATATTTCAATTGAGTTGAGGTTCTCAATTTAGAATACATACCACAAGTTACAATTAGAGAAGTTTCAATCATATCCAATTTATTAAAACTCAGGAGTGACATGGGACATACTGCAACCGGTAACTAGATAGGAGAGCGTGCATTTCATAATTGGAATCCTAAAATATAAAAGTTTCCGTGCGCGTTTTAATTAAATAATTATTCATATTCCGGGCTAGTCTCGTCGTTAGTTTTTTCAGTCATTCATTTGTGCATAATTTAAAAATTCGTTGGCATCGAATGGATTGAATATCGCTGTCAGTACAGTAGACATTCTGACAGGCAGTTTAGATATAGGAAATAATTATAGTACACTGTGGTACTATTGTACTCCATAAAAATCGATTTCGTAATCGGTAACCCCTAAGCCCGGAACATTTAGTTAGGTACACTCTTTACTCACATAACATTACATTAACAGTACATTTGAGGGTCTATATAAATAATCATATTAATCATAGATGTGTAAAACTATGTTGGCTAGCCTTATGTTTTTTGTCACGGTAGCAAACAAGTAGGGCTGCCTCATAGATTTTAAGCAGCGTAGTTTAAGAACGCATGCAACTCTTGTGAATAATTTTAAAATGGTGATACAATAATTCACTCATTTTTACTGTCTTACGCTTTGTCGATTATTTTAAAACAGACGGCTACTACAATGTCCACGTCAAAAGGGATAAGAGCACTGAAAGTTGCAATTGTCCTCTTTCAGCGCTGTCGGTCTCACCCTTCACACCAGGAACACAGCACTTTGAGGATGGTCTAGCCGAAGGCCGAAATACATAACATCTTTAAGTTTCTAAATAGTGATACTTGAGAGAGCGATATTCACTTAGTATAGCTATGATGTGTCTACATACTTAAAAAAATAGACTTGTTTGTCCGGCTTGTTTGACTGCGGTATTTTGGAAGGTTCTCATTGTACACAAGCAACTGTTTAATAAATCGAACAGGCTGCAGACCGTTACCGGTTTTGGTGCCGGACGCAATGAAGGTCATCCGTCACTTTCGTTCGTGACGAGGACTTTCCACCAATACTTGCCGTGTTTGGCTCGCCTTTCTAAATCCACGTACTAGCAGGACGCTAATAGCTTGAAATCGAACAGCACCGTAAATCGACTGCCTAATTATATAAAACAATTGGGTGCTGTCCTATTTGATATTCATAGGTGCTTTACAGTGAAGGAAAACGTAGTGAGGAAACCTGCATACATCTGTGAAGAAATTCAACGGTGTATGCGAAGTTCCCAACAAGTACTGGCCCTTTCATTTCAAGTATTGTATAAGCCATAATATTGTATAATTCATGTTTTTTTTTCATTAAATTCTGGAGCAATTAAGAATTTATTTTTACATATAATTAATAATAATACACCTACATAAAAAATAGGTGCTGAAAAATGGGATATCGGACATGTACTTTTGTGGAATGAATGGAAAAATATTACAAGGATGAAGGTGTACGTCTAAGTTCCTAACAAAAATATTTAATGATCAAGTATTTTAAAAATAGAATATCTAACTTATAGACTAATTAAATTATGTTTTCAGTTTAGTTTTCTATTTATTTCAGTTATACCATGCGTCGATAAAACATCGTCTCCTGAGATTATTTCAAGTCTCTAAGAAATATCGGCTTAGCAAAGTTTCCTGGTATAGTTAATCAGCAAAGATTGAGATAGAATTTGTCTGTATTCTTATCGGATTACTTAGATAGCCAATTAGATGAATAAGCAGTTTCAATAAGTATTTACTCTCGCAGAAGCGACCCACGCATTATGCTACCAGACAACCGAAATGCCTAAATTTATCAAGTCTGTGTGAGCGTATTGTTCTACTAAAACACTTTTAAAGGTTTTGGCATGTTATAACAACTCCACTCCAACGCGGCAGAAACTCTACTCACACTTTCGATGAGTTGATTCACCCAATGTGCACTAATGGACAATGCAGCGTGAACGAGTGGACATTGTGGACAATGCAAATGGTTGCTTGATACACGTCGCCGTGTGGACAATGTGTCGTCAATGTGTGACGAATGTGTCACATTTAGTGTACAGCACGTAGTCCACGCGTACCCAACTAGCAAAATATAGTCATATAGAAGTTGAGACAACGTTTTGCATATAACTTGTAGTCCTATTTGGTTGGTCATATAAACGTAAGGTAAACGGTTATAAAAGGCGAAAGTGGCGCATTTTATACAACTTATTGGTGAGATAAAGGTTAAATAAAGGTTTGCATGGCGACTTAAATCGTTTATTGAAGGTACTGTAAGGATTAAGGAATGACCAAAACGTTGTATAAAAGAGTACAACGAAAACCTTTACGCGACCTAAATATCAAATAAATGTTTTATAACTGACCATTTTGTTTTATAGGAGGTTTAGTGTAACCTTTACTCATTGCTTATTGGACTTTTAAGTCAACTAAATATTTTTGAGTTTTGTTTATAAAACTACTCTTGACATTTTTTTCAATTCGCGCAAAACTTGGTGTGTGTGACAAAAGTGTACGGAAAAATAAAACAAGATAAGTTTATAAGTTTTGTAATAGAAATTATTGTTTTATATATTGAGCGTTTGCACATTTGGCGTGAGCTGAATTCATATGGGAAGGCCACTTTACCGTTAAAGTTTATGATGATATACAGTTTGTTGCCGTCGCGCTCTTAATATATTCAAAATATTTATAATTTATAACAATATTTCTTAATATTTTATTACGGTTAAGGTTAGCCATTTTGGAACAAGTCATGGATTTATACTTATACGACTGCAATATAACTTTATCTTAAGTAAAGGTTTTTATAAGGACAACAATTGTCCGCCATTACTAAGCCGTCAATTACTAGTCCGCCACTTCATTTGTACCGTTTCCACGATGTAACGTTCATGGTTTTTTTCTTTTAAATAGTACTGTGATGCTTACGAAATGGCGACTTATGTTTTATAAAATTAACTTAAAATCGTATGATGCTTTATAACCGTAACTTAAAATCAGTTTAAAAACATATAGTTAAATAAAAGGAATGTAACAGGTTCGTCAACAACTAAAAGTTTTTGTTTAACGTTAATATAACCAACTGTTGAATAAAAGGTAGATAACAGTCCCGCTGATATCTTTTTGTCATATTGAAGTTACCCTCAATACCGCTATATAACTGTCGAGATAAGGTTTTATGATATCTTTTATACAACAATAAAATTATATAGACGTTGTCAAAATGACCTTATTACGACGGTTCGGTTTTTCAAAACCCCTTATAAGACAAAAACGTTTACACAACTTTGAATCTCATTAAGTAAACGTTTTTATTAAAACCATTACAAGATTGTTGTATAATTAAGTCGCAAAAACGTTTATTTACCATAGTAATTAGACTATTTGGTAGGACGACTAAACTATCAGATTTATAACGTTTATTTGACTAACAGGTTAACTAAAAACTACTATAAAACTCTTACATGGCTAAAGGTCGTATAACTCTTGATTTATATGACTTCTTTGCTAGTTGGGTAAACACTACTTTAATATCATTTTTTGAAATGAAACCTACAACATATCGCGGCCTTTAATTTCTATATTTGGCATAAAGTCGAGTCGCTGGTCGTTGAGTTGATAATGTGCGAAGACCTTTAGACTTCCGTATTCTGTTGAATACTTGAAACTTAGTAAGTGAACCGCAGTGAGTTCTGTGAACTTTTCACACAAAAATAAAAAATAAAATTTTTAGAGGTGAAAACTGAAACTTATTTTCATTGAACCAATACGTGTGGAGTATTACATATACATATACATAGATATGTAGATCATCCCAATATTTTCTAAAACAAATAGCGCAAGACACACTTTTAAAATGGTAACCTATATCCCGAAAGATTGGTTTGTACGAGATCTTGTAAGTAGTTTTTTCTTGATAATCTACGTCATAGAATAAGTTAACATTTAACAATCTTACTTACATGTCATTTACTTAGATGTTCTTATATTTTACATTACGGACTTAAAACAATATTTACAGTACATACGATAGGTACAAGATGATACTTTACCACCCTAGTAGGTTGTAGTAAATTTAAAGGGCCACATGTACTGTAAAACGTACAATACACGTGCTGTAATTCCCACCAACTTTTACTATGGGGACAAAGTCGAAATCGCGAAAAAAAAATCAGCTGTTTCATACATTTCGGCCGACGTAATGCCGCCAATTTGTATGAAACAGCTGATTTTTTTTTCGCGATTTCGACTTTGTCCCCATAGTAAAAGTTGGTGAGTATGACCTACACATTCACTACGTAGAATTTGAACGGTCGAAAAAAAAACACCCTGTATAGTACATTGTGTATTTAGGGCGGTAAGTAAGAATTTGCGAACGAGTGTGAAAGTAAAGTCCAAGCCGAAGGCGCGGGCTTTTCTTCACACGAGTTCATAATTCTTGTACCGCCCGTGGTACATTCAATGTTTTTCATCACACCTGTGATGCAAAAAAGTAAATAAAACAATATATTTTCACAAAACTACTCTAAAATGGTCTAAATCAGGGATGACTTAATTTCATCATTTTCATAAAAGAAATCTCGGCGCGGCGCGCGGCGTGCGCCGGACCGCGCTAGTGCGACGTAATGATGTATGAAAATCCTTAACGGCCTACTATGACGTAATGACGCACCTACGGCGCGCATCACCGCAGCGTATTGGCGTACTTACCGAACAGGTGTGATGAAAAAATTGTTACAATTTTAATATTTTTGTTGGTTATTAATGTTTTCTAATAGCATTGTAAGATCAGGTCGTTTTAGATAACTGCGATGTGTTAGTGTAACTATCACTATGGAGCCCATATCTCAAAAGTGGAAGTCTCTTTTTGACACTATTAACAAGATAAAGACTTCCGCTTGTATTATAAGTTACAAGTAGGGTTTGCAATTCGAATATTCGAGTATTCGAATATTCGCATTATTAGCCATAAATACTATTCGAATTTGACAACAGTCATTATTCGAATAAAACGAATATTTCGAATAATGAAAAAGTAATTGAAAATAATTAAATTTTGCGGAGAATTACAATAAAATCCCAATATTAACAATAACACCTATGTAAAAATTGATTTCAATGATTAAACAAAGTTAAATTCAATGAAATCAATTGAAATATTCGTTATTTAGTGAATTTATTCAAAAGGTGATAGCTTCAATTGTTTTCCAAAAATGTTCAAATGGATTTTCTGCAAGCAAAGTTCAGACAGATTCCTAAGAAGTTAACAAACAAACACCAGGTACAGGTAGTTTCGGATAAGTAAAGACCATAATAATGTTATAAATATCAATATGAAGCCATAATATCTACCGAATGTAATAAGTGGGAGTAATTGGCGATTTTAAAATTATAGTATATTATTTGATGTATCGTATACTTTGCCAAAGTCAATATTTTCAAAACTAAATCTATACCACAGATATTATAAATTAGTATTAATAATTATAGCGACCCCGATCACTGGTTTCGTAATTAGTATGAACTGTAATACCCTAATGTTAAAATATCAGTATTCAAGTAAAACCAAATTGACTCATTATAAAACGGGACAGTTTTGTTCCGTGATCCCTTGAATACAGTATGACTTACTGCTCGGGTCAATTAAGCAGCTTTTTTATTAATAAAATGTTTGATAAATTAAGTTATTTATGACCAATATTTTTTACTATTACGCTACATGTATTAATTATTGACTATATATTATATTGGCCGGTTTTTTTAGACTGAAACCCCTCTTGCTCGGTTGTTAATGGTTATCTTCTCATGCAACGTATTAGAATATTTTTTCATAACGAATTATTCTACTTCAATTTACAATTTTATACATACATGTCAGATCAAAAAATGGATATGGATAATATGATTAAAGATATCAAGTATCTCATATTTGAATCCATATGAAAAACAATTTTTAACTCCTTACACAGAATCTAGAGTTCCAGACTAGCTAGAATGCCACGGACCGTACCTAGCTCTTAGGTACCATAAAAGTCTGTTTTTGGATATTGCACTTTCATTTTACGTCATATATTTTGCAATTAGACGCCATGGTAACATTAATTAGTTATTTTTTTAATAATATTCGTTTTATTCGAAAAATTCGAATATTCGAATACTGGAAATCGAAGTATTCGTATTATTCGAATACTAAAATTGGGCGAATATTGCAAACCCTAGTTACAAGCTTTCGAGAAATGGGCCTGTATAAATATGATAAGTATTACCATATTTATACAGGCCCATACATTACATATTAAAATATTATATTCATGATTATCTTTATTTATTTGTAAACTGAATTGTCATAATCATGAAAATTAACACTACACAGTGCACAGTTCACTAAAACGATGAACATCAACTGGAAATCTTATTGTGTCGGTAAACAGTAGCGTAGCCACTCGTAATTACGTTTTTTCTAGTGGCCTGGCCACGACACATTGGTCTAAGGCGACCGGCGGCGAGCGAATCCATAAGTTGGAGTGAGAGGCCAAAATCGGAACATCCTCTCGCACGTATGGGTGTCGTGGCCAGGCCACAAGCGCATCCAACAAAAAGCATCATCCATCGTTTAAAAAAAATGCCATCCGTATAATACATGCAACTACCTTTTTAATATATCGCTAATATTGGAATAAGACATTAACCAGGCTTCGGTAATTGTCGGAAAATATGTGACGCTGCCGACCGCCGGTGCAGTTTCAACAATCTGTTCTTAATCCTAGTTCAGCCGACGGGTTACCGCGCTAGCTGATTGAAATTTATGGCAGTATCGTAAATATAAGGAGATTACGTCCGTCGATTTAATAAAGCGGACTGCTCGCCATAGTTTGCCGGTGGATCGAAGATTTTCGTACATCGGCCGTTGCACAAGCACACCTAGAGGTTACGTTTTGCCTTTGTTGTGAGACAGCTGAAGGCTTAATGTTCTGAGTAAACTTTATGACTATTTTGAGAATGAAGGTGGGTTTACAACTTTACACCAAACGAGCGAATGCTCATTCTATCCTCCACTCTACGAAATCAACGTATTTCGACGAATTACGTTTTGTACGAACTAATTTAAGAGTAGTTCCTGTTCGTAAGACGATCAATGTGTATTAAGTATAAACTATTTGCTTCTCAGTTAGAACAACAAAGTAGGTACCTAAATTAATTACTTCTCCCATTTTGTTCGTTAGCTAAATGTAGTTAGGTACCTTTGAAACACAATTCAAAAATAAGTTAATATTTATTTTGTTCCACGTAACGCGCCGTAATTGAATTTGTTTTTGGCAAAACAATAAAAAATGTTATTCCCAAAACCGCTAACAGGTTTAAGCAGCCAGCATTGTTTATTGTTGCTCCTTTTCAATGCCATGTATATTTAATCGGCGAGGATAAAAACATCAGCGCTGCAGCTGGTTAGCACTGCGCCCTAGGGACGAAGACATGCCTTTAGGCGGTGAACACACGGAGTGGTGAGAAGAGTCTGCCGCGAATTCCGTGAACCATTCAGTTCGATTTTCTGTTCGCCGCTTAATCTCTTTTATAATTTGTTGTGTTTTTTTTATTTACTTATTTATTTCATACCGGTTACTATCTTTACCGGTTGCCCTAATATGACAAAGTGTTTTTAAACAATACTTATTGTTAGTACCCTACCTCCACCAATAATGGTGGAGAAGTCTTGAATAATCTTTTATATTATTTTCACACATATCACGAATATAATGATTAACCTTTACGCGAAAACTGCCTCTACTCGACTGCCTATAATTTTTAATTCTTCCACATGACAGAGACGGCAAGCATTTTCAAGTTTAATTCAATATCATGTGCATGCTCCCTTGGCTCCAAAAATAGGCTGTAAGGTTTAATACCTAGTACACAAATTATAAATGGTTGCAATCACATATTTAAGTAAAGATAAGCCAATAGAGAATCGAAAGAAGTTTCGCGACGGGACTTGCTGGTTTACTCCGTTAAAATGAAAAACAATTGAAGTTTTCTTGTCTCTCGTCAGAGTACAGTGATTTTTGCAAGGATGGCAGCTGCCAGTAATAGTTAGTAAGCCTACAGTGAACTTCCAAAATCGTGTTTTCCGCATCTGCCTCTGGCAAATTCATCATGCCTTCGTTGGGGATGTGTATTCTTTGTCCCTCAGGGCATAAGATATATTTGGCTGGTAATTACATAATCTGTATTCTTTATTCCTACCTTAATTATGGTAGGTGTACCATTTTCGATTTTCACATGATATTAAAATCAACAAACAGTATTAGACCTTTTTGACTGACAATCCCAAAATGTTACACTAAAATATGGTTCCATTGGTTCCAGTTTATGGTAAATATTAATCGTAGTTACTAATCCGTGATTCTGTGAATCGTGCTTTTTCTCTATGATTATTAGAAGGTACATTCTATTGACATTATAATCTCCCTATGATTATATTATACAGGCCCAGATTTGACTAAAGAAGTACATTCGGAAATGAGAATTTACGAGCTATATAACAAATTTATGTCGGGACCGCCAGCCGCGGCATTATATTTCCCATAACTTGCGTGTTGTGCGCAGTAAAAAAATCGGGAGGAACACATAAACCTGCGATATATGCGCGGTAGAGGTCGCGAAAGTGCACATCCGTTGAAACAAGCAGAGTGTTTAATTAGTGTAATTTTGTTCAACTGCTTGTTTCCGAGGCTTAACTATATTATTGATATATTGATATAGTGTTATGGGTCAGTAACGTTTTTTTAGTCGCTCATTTCTAGTTATGGTAACGTTCTCCAGGGCCACCCATAACATCATAATTGAATAGCATTAAAATTTACAAAACTTTTCTATTTCTGATAGTTAGGCCTTTGCAATCTTTCCATGGTGATCAACTAATAATGATAATAGAGCGTGCTTGATAATTTCTTCTAGGGTACTATGCTACTTTTATCCCTACGGTGATGTGACAATCACAGCAAAAAGAGGTAATTGGTCCATTTATGATAATGGATTTTACTGGATTTTATTCCAATATAATCACATCAAACATTATCAGCCTATATCAGTCCTCTGCTGCACAAATGCCTCTCCTATTATCGAGGCGTATCAATGCATTAGGAGGTACCTACATGCTCGTAATCGCCGTATGATGATGATGCTGCCCAACATCAATAAATGGTCACTGTCACTTCAACCCTTAGTCGACTATCGCGACACCCACGGGATGGGGTGTGATGACAAATGTATTCTTACGGCCGTCACCACACCTAAGAACCTAATTCCATTATAATGTCATTCATCAATATTATTGCTGAAGAATGTTTATTTAACATGTTTTGTACGAATTCTGTTTCATCACATAAATAAATAATCTACAGACTAGACATCCATAGACTTGCAGACATTTACGTAACGTCCATATAATGCATATTCAAGAGATCCTTGTGTCCAGTATGTGTGTTTCAACGTTTCTCAGAACAGTGCATGCAACTTTCTCTTCCCAAAGATCACGATGCTCCATCGGTGACGCAAGCGAAGCTAAAGGTCCGAACACATTTGCGCAAACTTTGAACTCTCACTTACAATTTATAAATAATTGATGCTGGCAGCTGAGTGGTGGGAATAACTGTTTCTAATATCTTTTCTTAACGTTCGCAGCGGCTATAGACGTTAGCGTTATTACATTTCGTTCCTACTGAATTGATGCAGTATATCATGCCCTATCGCAAATTTAGAAAAATGGAAATTTAGAGGATTTGTTTCAGTCACTCACTTACACCACACATTTAGGCCTTTGTTGGTGCTAAATGGTCCAAATTTACGAATATCGAAGTTCGCGGTAGCCTGAGTATGTACCTAAGTTCAGGCAGATGATTGCGTTTACTAAGTGCGACTAAAGGTTCAAACGGTTCAAACTTCAAACTCTACTCGTGTAAAAATACCTAATTAATAATGAGATTCGGTAAAAAAAATAAAGCTTAGTATATAAAATCATAGCAATAGTTAGATTGTAGGTACTTACATACTTCTAGTAAGTCGTAGTAGGAGAGAGCCAATTCATGTATTCTTTCTAAAACACTATCCCATTCAATAACTTTATACTAGGGTAAAACAATTCTATACATATAATAAATCAAACCAAACTTTTGTCGACATACACTATTAAACTAACAATTAAATGAAGAAAACGAAAGCATCCTTAAGCTGCAGCTGCCGTTGCATACAAATCGTTGTTTTAACATTTCATTACACGGATTGCTTAATGGTGCTTCTACACTGGCGAGGCGAGGCGAGACGGGACGGTAAATTTTATATTTTCAATTATGAAGTAGTTACTCATTTGTTTATTCTCCCTGCGAATAAAGACGCAAAGCTTGAAGAAGAGATGAGTGTTTTGTAATTTTAGTTTAATAAAAATACACCAAGTTTGATGACAAGTTAAAACAGGAAAGAATCTAGATATAATTATAAAAATAGGTTTCTTGAGTAGGTACGCTGCTACGATGATTACGTCTCGCTACGAGTATTTGCTGTTGGCATCAACCGTGTGGTGATGGCAGTAAGAATACATTTTTCACCACCCCAAATCTTCATCGGACATTGATGACGGGCAGCAGCGTCATCATAGTGGACACAGTACTGCGATCGCCAACCTGCTTGCCCAGCGTGGCGATGAAGCGCATTTATCTCCTAATGCTTCCATACGCTTAGGTAATAGGAGAGGCCTATGTCCAGCTGTGGACTAATATAGGTTGATGATGTGATTGCTGTTGGACTGTTTGTTTTCAAAGTACTCCACTTCGACAAATGTGTCGGCAAGTCGGCATATTTAGTAGTGACCGGCAGCAACTCGCGGCTGACGTGTGACTATCCGTCACGTTTTGATTGTTTAAATAAACAGAGATGGGTAGACGCGAAAAAGCCGCGCTTGCCATCGTGCAAAAATGCTATGATGACTCTATGGAATCAATGCTTACTTTTTTAATTATGATAGTGACTGAACGAAACTGAAGCTAAATATTTTCTATAAAGGTTAATACTGTAATTATCCGTAACCATTCAGTTTTACGGCAATAGCTCTCGGGAAAACTTGGACAAAGTCTGAAGAATGTTATTTCTTGAACTTTTTATCTACTAATGTAATATTTCATGTAATATCCTAATTGAGATTAATAAATAAGTAAAAGGAAAGAAGGATACCAGTTATAATAAAAATAGAAAAACTCCAATCTATATTATGTAAATCAAGGTAGGTAACTCAACATACCACAATGAAACCCAACTGAAATATCTTCTTTTGGAGTTGAAAAGTTACTATAAATAGTAACTATACTAGAAAAATCACCATTGACACTCAATTATTAATTTCTAACTGCAGACAAATTCCGAACTCTAACAAAAATATTCCATTTCAGCCGAATTTTTATCACTCGTGGCAGTTTTTAATGGTCTGAACAGTTTTTAGGTTTTTTTACTCGGATTTGTCACAGCCTTTTTTTTAGTTTACGGTACTTTACGTTTATCCTATAACTACCTTTGCTGAAACATCAATATTATTACAGTTATGAATTAGTTTAAATCTCACTGTTTCTCTAACCTAGAAAGTTGACATACATCAGCCGCATATGAAAACAGTTTAAGTATTTAAATAATAATGTAACTAAGTACTATTTAAGAGGGGGCTATTTGGTAACATGGAAATTAAACCCAAATAAATGTTCCTTTCGTAATATTTAGAACAAATAGCTTATCTGGAAGCACGTATTTACGTAATATTGTATTGTATCCTGGCCGCAACTCGACATCAAACGTGCCTATTTAGCGTGGTCCCAACGCTGGCTCAGTACTTGTTGGGGACACATACACCCTTGAATTTCTTCGCAGGTGTATGCAGGTTTCCTCACGATGTTTTCCTTCACCGTAAAGCACTTGTGAATATGAAATGATATTTCGTACATAAGTTTTTTCGTAATAACCCAATGCTAAAAAGAAATCGGGCTGAAATGCTGTTTTGTATTAGTACCAAATAGCACCGGGGATCTCAAATAATCTTACAGTAAGAACTTCAGGTCAACGATAAAAAACATTTGATTGAAAAACCGATGGTGTACCTACTATCAAATCATAAAACATGTGATCGAGCCTTGATGCCACACTTGCGTCACCATTGTTTGTGCGAACTTTCGATCTTGCCGCGAGCGACTGTGCTGTTGCGAAGTGCGGATATTCCAGAATATACCGCTGTGATAGTATTTTAATATGTATGAGCTATCTTCAAACATAATTTTAAATAATGTGTTAAAACTGCATACATGTTTAACTCGTTATTTAGCGAGTTATTTACTGTTTTTTTATCGTTTGTCGTGTATAAGTTCGAACTCCCCAGAACGTATCATTTGAATGAGGAAGGAATATAATAATATGTAGGTAAAGTTCGTGAAATATAAATTGGTAACTTTCTACCTACATTAAGTATAGTCAAAATAAACATTCAATTTATATTTCTCGAACTCTACATATTAGTATTTCACATTCAAAACTTCATATACTTAATTGTATACGGCATCCAGTACATTAAGTAAATAATATCTTAGATAAATTAGTGTAACCTATTTATTACCTGTCTTACATTGAATCTGAAACGGTATTTAGTTACGAGGTTATGCAGCGTGGTGCTGAACTGAATGCTTGTCAAAATTGTCCCTGTTGGCACAACCCGTACAATGGCCATTGTATCCGGGAGCCTCTATTCCGATCTCATTTGTACACAATACATTTGCTCAATTACTGTATCTGGTAACATAACAGTGTTAATTTGTGTGTACAATTAATCTGAATGAGCAGATTTATTTTGATTACTGCCCGTATTTTTTTCTGATTGTTTTAGAAGTTTTATGTAGCTTGGCGTGTATGTCTTTGGTCTATTCTTTAACTAATTTTGTAGGTAAATAGTTTAAGGATGTGGGAGCCCAGTGTTGTAGAACAATTTCTCTTCGCAATCGAGTAAATTTTTTTTAATTGCATGTGTGCCAACATATTCGAACCATCTTTGAGTATAATTAGGTTTTCGCCAGCGTTATGGTTTATGATATGTTCATTTTAATTTTGCCCAGTTATTTTGTTTCTGTTCTCGGGAAGCAATGCGAATGTTTATTTGTATCAGATAGCAAATCAATGTCTGAAAACAATGAAAGCGAATGATAATTTTGTATTTGCAATACTTAACTTTTAAACTACTTAGGACTGATTTTTCAATCCCCAGTTAACAGTACCTGTCAAATAAATGTTAGCCCTGTCATTTTTTGACTGATGATTTTAGAAAAGGATGGTGATAATTTTAACTAACGGATAGGATTATTTGGGGATTGAAAAATCAGCCCTTAATGTAACTTATTATTGGCGTGTCTTATATAGGTACCTATATAACAAGTGCCACAATTCTATTGCTTTATTCGTTTGGCACAAACGCAAACTGGACATATTCTTATCTCAATGAGTACACACACATATTTCATGCTTAGTATCAATGTTATCGAGAAACTTACAAATCCTCAAGTAAAACCCATGGTATCGTGACATACCTATAGATATAAACACTCAAGTTGCAACATAAAGTACGAGTAAGTACAATTATACCAAATACTGAAACATTATCCTTCACGTCATGACACCTGCGATGTTTCCGCAAACATTTTTCTCTCGCCCGCTTCCCAATTTGATCTCCGAGAAAAACAAGCAGTATGTGAATCGACCCCGAGGAGGACTACATACATTTTTATTTTAACGACTCTTTTGTCACGCGTGGAGAAAGCTGGGGGAATTATTGGCCAAAACATAAAGAAAAATCTGAATAAAATGTAAAGAATCGAGACTGAATGTTATATTTAATAATAATATATATATTTTAAAGACTTTTGTAAAAAATATATATCCAACACACATATTATATCATGTACAAAATGTAGTGCATATTTAATTCCCTTCGTCTGTTTACGGAAACGTCCCATTTCATATTGTTGGCACAATAAACTTCAGTACCTATTCTTTGCACTGAAGCTGATTGATATAAAGATAAATCCCGACGTTCTCGTATTTTCGTTAAAATAGGTAGGAAAAGGATTATGCATTATATCTGTATAGGTTCTTTTATAATATGTTTTTAAATCCCTTGATACGTGCTACCGTGGACATTTTTCAATGTAAATTAATTTAACAAAATAAATAATTTAAAAAAATGCGATAAGTACAGCGAGGAAATGCCGCCAGCATCCTCGTTACAATACCACAAGGGCCAATCTTAGATATAGGTTAGGTTAAGTAGATTAGTCAGATTTAATCTATGTACAGTCGACGTCAAAGGTATCATTACGGTTTAGGTGCCAATAATATATTTACACGACTTTATTGCCTTGACATTAAGGTCGTGTAAATATATTTTTGGCGCCTAAACCGTAATGATATCTTTGACGTCGACTGTACATAAATTGTAGTTTTGAAAATAAATATTTTGAAAAAAAAAACAAAATTAATTTAAAAGTATTTATTAGTGCTTCAATATACTCAAACATAATAGCACAATATACCAACGTTGTGCCTAATTTTACCACGCCCGTAACAAGATTTACCCCAGCGCTGTATTCCCCATCAAATCTGTACATAAACATTAATGGTTGCACCACACCGTGCAGGAACAAAGGCCTATATAATAGTGTTATTCTGGCGGACAATTTATCTGATGCTGGGGATATATCGACGTGTATAGACGTCCGGAGACTGCTAACACATAGCCGGTGGCCGCTGTAGTTGAAGTAACTTATGTGTTTTACCTCCTAAATTTGGTCTAGTTCACACATGCCCTCAACATAAATGGTTATGTGTAAAATGTGTTCAGGACGAAAACGCGACGAATTACCCCCTTATTTTTTGTCCCTTTCGGTCTTGTCTATAAGACCGTACCTGTTAAAAAAAAAACAATAAAATGGAGGGCATACCATTTTTATTCATAATTTATACGAAATCAGGATATAATCGCCTACAGTAAGCAATACAATTCTTACCCACAATAATCCGAGTTAATGTAAGTGTAAACTGGTTTAAAGATACCTACGTGTGTATGTTTATGTTATGTTATGAAGGTTTTCCGTTCCAATCTATTCAGAACACTAATTGAAAAACGATTAGTTAGCATATTTCATACCTTCATATTCGTGGTAGATAATATTGTGTGGTTCTATGCATCTTGCTCTGAGTTAGAGGTAAAGTTATTTTGTTAACTACCAATATATTTTTATAATATCATATTTCCTGTTAATAACAGACATTGTTTTCTGCCATAAATAAATCAGACATCTGCAATAAACAAAAGTCTTAGTGCGATTTCACTTATTTAGATCTTGTCTGTGATTAAAAATAGAAGTTTAATTGTCACCCATCTCAAGTGAATGAATCTCTCATAACACAAAACCAAAGGGAATTGTATAAATAGTGCATATGGGACTACGAAAAGTACGAAATATAAATACGAAAGGTTTACTTTTGATTATAACATTTCAATTTGTAACATTTGTCTCACATGAACCTCCGTAAGCGGTATTCGGAAGGCAATTCGGTCCAACTATTGCATTGGTATTTTAATTACTTGGTCAGGCTTCGCCCGAACTGAAATTAAGCAGGGAATCCGGCCTGCACAAACATATGGTCGGTAATTCAGGTCATTCTGCTTTGTACAGCTCCACTCATGCCTTGCGATATCTGCTAAAATGTATATTTCATTTTTTTTCTGTAGAATCTAAGATACGCAAAAATAGAGATAAAAGAGTTATTTTATATCTAGCAGAATTCTTATAATAAATCTCAATTAAAAGCTAACAATTCTCCACACTTAAGTACCTATATCACTTTAGTATCATGTCTCAATCAAAAACCTCACTTCTTCAGAAGTCGCTTTAGAAAATATATAAATTTTCACACAATTCTAGGTTGGTACCTATATCACAGTTTCGAATATATTTCTTATTTCTCATAGTTATACAAATAGATACAAAACATAGCTTTATCATCATTATACCGTCTCTGCTAGGAAAGTACATATTTTAATACGTCTTCACACAAGTTCTAATTATGAAAAATCAATCACCGTCTTTGTATAACCTGAAACGCCAGTGTTAATTAGCGTCATTAGATGTGTAATAGAAGTTTTTCTTTTCAGCTTCGACCGTGACCAGCCCTTCACCTTCCAGATTGGCGTCGGACAAGTAATCAAAGGGTGGGACCAGGGTCTGCTCGACATGTGTGTTGGTGAGTACACGCCTTAACCTCGTGAGGCCCTGAGTCATATATATATATTACATATCATTTTGACTTTATATGTATAGTGTCAAAGTTAAAATTCGGTTGAAGTAACTGATGTCACCAGGCCTCAGGAGGTTAAATAATGCTGCCATCTTGAAACTCTTAAAACCAGGACAAAAAAAGACTCAAAAAATATGACATTGGCGTAATTTTCTTTCCCCTGAGTTCATTAATGGATGTTCATAATTATGTTAAAACCAGGACAAAGAAAGACTCGAAAAAATATGACATTTGGCGTATTTTTTTTTCCCCAGAGTTCATTATGTATCCAATAATGACGATAAAAACTCAAACGCAACGAGATGTTTCCTCATAATATGTTTCATAGTATATTTACTGGTTTTCCACGGACACTTTTTGAAACCCCGCCAAAAATCCGGAGAAGCCCGCAAAACTATTGCCATTGTGAAAGTTTATTTATTATGGAATACACATAACATAAGTGACGTCTCGTTTGTATACTACCAAATCACAAAAACTTAAGTTCTTTCCAATGTATTAAATAGAAGTTTTGTACAAAAAATACTGCAATCTACATATTAGTAATAATTTTGTCGTGCATAATGTAAAATAATTTATTTTAACTACAGTCATCATCCCTACTCCATCGTGCATCCGTAACCGCGAAGTGGTTTAAATTTAACTCGCTAAATTTGACGACAGACTATCTAAAAAACATCTGGACAGACGAAATTAAACGATTTAATTACAGGCAAAGATTTTGTACATCATATATAAAACAACAATAAAATATCAATAGGTACGTAGAATTTTTAGACGTTAATATTATTTTACGCAAAGGGGCTTTAACTCTTTTATGTTTTCGTGTGGCGCTGAAGCGTATCTTCATTGTTCCGGACGAGTCGTTACGTCCATATGTATATCAAGTGCTCGTCCCATTGACGATTGAAACATAAAGGAGCATACAGACGCTAAACATGTGCACATTATGTTACCAAAGGGACAACAATATATTATCTGAGCGGTCTAAGCCCTCTGTCCTCAAAGAGTGTTACACCCCTAAAGCCTTTTCAAAAGGAGCAACGGAAAATCTTGTCGTATAATCTTGTCACCTGAGTAAAGACATTTTGTGTCCGTAATACTCGAACATTCTTTTTAATTTCTAATTCAAATAATTCAATTAATTTTGTTTACAATACATGTTTAGGCACAAAATTGACCCTATCTGGATCAAGCGTATATATACAGGGTGGTCCAAACCTTGACGTCAAAAAAATTTTTTTAGATACCTCACGTCATGAGCTATCAGAATATACCCCATGTATGTTAGCCGATTTTTTGTAGTTTTCGAGTTATGAATTTTTGAAAAAATATTTTTGAGAAATTCTCGAATGAAGAAATTTATTAATAAAAAAAAAACTATTGGGTTTTTAACTAGTTTCTTTTTGTATAAGTATTACTACAAATAAAGCATTTACTGACAAAAAAATTAGCGTCCTCACTTTGATACATAAGAAGGATAAAAAATACCGAATTCAAAATTTTACGCTAAAAACGCATCGAAATAGCATTAATGTACGTAAATAAAAAAAATAAACATATCTCAAGGATTTTTGATAATCTAAAGACTGCCCTAGACCTTAAACCTTCGTAAAAGAAAAAAAAAGTGATACTTAATGATGAGGATTTTTCGGAGTAGTCGGTCAAATCAACTTAAAAAAATGGTACAGGTATACATATTAATCATGCCAACAAAGTGGTATAATAGAAAACTAGAAAACAAACTTATTCACTCTTAAACTACAGCTGTATAGCGACATAGGGCGAGATAGTACATTATTAGTACTAGTCCTCTCTGCCGTGTAGGTACATTCACCCGCAATAACATATTTCTCACACAACAAAATAAACCAAAATGTTTAATGTGATAACTGATAAACTTATCCATAGATAAAAGCTACAGAGCGTGTCATATTCATATATATGCGGCTGATTAATAAATTTAATAATATATCAATGATAGTGACTGTACTTAATATACAGAGACACTAACCTAACTGCCGTACAAGTTCCCAACGCATTCCACTTCGAAATTAGTTTTCTGCTTGTTCGAGTGCATTTATAATATCGCAAACGAAATAAGAACATGCACATCTAAGATTTCGTAGATTCTGTTGTCTAATAGTTAAAGGGGAACTTGCATGAGTTTCGAGAATCTAATAAAACTAAGAAATAAACTTATGTTATTAGATTCCCGCAGTAAACATGGAACCCTATAACTTCGGCATGCCCTGGGTCGCGTTTTATAAAGTTACAATTTACAATTTCGCTGTTTGCCTCTCTCTCACACGCACATATTGGCTAGAAAGAGAGGCAAACAGTGAAATTGTAAATTGTAACTTTATAAAACGCGACCCTGGCTGTCGCAGCATAAAGCTTGAACACGCCAAAATTGAGGCACACAAATAGTCATAAAAAATTAATTTGAGAGTGAAAGGCTACATTATGTTTCACATGTTCAATGACAAATTTAACGTAGTTTAAAATAACATTTTCTATTTTAGTTATTGTCTACACCGTAAGCCATACTTCTAACTTTCTTGCGTATACGTCTCATAGGACTTTGCACCATCTCGTTAGGACACCATTTTGACGCCCACGTTCATATTTTTTATAGCTCGGGGACTAATTTTACTTCTCCGCCTTTCTTTTTTAAAATTCCCTTCATTATACTCCAGTACTCTTCAACAGGCTGCAGTTCTGGACTATTTGGCGGGTTGCATAATTTTAGTACCACTCAATCCTCCTTGTGCTGTACCATTCCATCACTGGTTTTGCGTAGTGACAACTGGCCAAATCTGACCAAAACAGCGGCGGTGAGTCGTGCTTTCTTATAAGAGGCAGCAAACGTTTCTGTAAACACTCTTTTTGATAAATTTCGCCGTTTAAATTCCCGGTGGTAATAAACGAGCGACTTCTTTTCCCACAGCTGCATATTGCTTGCCAAAGAAAGTATTTTTTGGGAATTTCGAATACTTTTTCAATTTACATTCTTCAGAAGCATTTGTTCGACTTAGACTGGTATAAAACTCTTGCCCAGGTATTTGTTTAAAATCAGCTTTTACATATGTTTCGTCGTCCTTGACAACGCATGTAAATTTCGTAATGAATTTCTCATAAAGTTTTCGTGACCGTTTCCTTGCGGATGAGTTCTGTTTCGAATTTCGATCTGGTGCGGCCTGGGCTTTAAAACTTCTTAGTCCAGCCCTACGTTTTATTTTTTGAACATAGGACTGAGACATCTTCACTTTCTTGGCCACATCACGAGAAGACATCTTTGGATTTGAGGCGAAAATCCTAACAATACTCTCGTTCCTTTTTTTTATTCTTCAGACTCTGCACCCTCCACTTCCTGGCTTTCTATCTATTGTCAAGTGTTCACGGAACTTCTTTAATACGCGAAAAACCGCAGATTGGGGATATTTTAGTCTTTTCGCGATATCTCTATATCTCAGTGTTGAATTTTTGACGTATTTGTGCAAAGTACGTTTGCGTTTTTTGTGTTGTTTGCTCGACATTTTGACAACGAATAATTATACGAAAACAATTTTTTAATATGTTTTTGGGCAGGTTCTTGTGATCAAAAAGGTGCTTTAAAAGTTTCTATACCTCCATTTTTCCCATAGATATAAACGATTTTACATGCCTCAATTTTGGCGTGTTCAAGCTTTAGCTCAGTGGCCTTAGTACTAGAAAATTGCAATTTGGTACAAATATACACACATATTTTATTAATCAAGCCGACAAAGTAGTAAGAATAAAACATATTATAGTAGATTTTTTTCTCTGTCTTGATATGTCAGACGATTCGAAAATGCCTATTAATAAGCTTACTTGAATAAAGAATAGTTTGACTTTGACTTTGATAGAAAAAAAATGTCAGCATTCCAAAGAAGAAACAGAATATTGTCATTATTTTTTATTAAATTATACAGTGTGTTACCATGATACAGGCTTTTATTGAAACCGAGGAATGCGATGTAGGTTTTCAGCCACACCGTGAGCATTATTTGATTCTAATTTTAAAAGTAATTAACTTTCTAAGAAAAATGAATGGAGAAGCAATGTACTTCAAAATGAATCGTTAATTAGTACTTGACAATGACAACTCGCGGTCATTTGCAGCGTTTAACAACTAAGCTGTGTATATACGAGTTACAATGATCGTAATTATGAAAAAGGGGATACCTCCTTATCTTTACTATAATTCACGCATAAATTGAACAATTCCAGGCGAGAAGCGTAAGCTGACCATCCCGTCCCACCTCGGTTACGGCGAGCGCGGAGCTGGCAACGTCATCCCCGCCCATGCTACGCTCCACTTCGAGGTCGAACTCATCAACATCGGCGACTCGCCCCCGACCACGAACGTCTTCAAGGAGATCGACGCTGACAAGGACTCCCAGCTTAGCCGCGAAGAAGTGAGTATAGTATGACACCTTAGAAGCCCCACCAACCATGATTGACGTCTCTCACACTTGTTAATTCGTAGGAGAGAAGGCCACCCGTCGATCGTGGTTCGCAGGAGGCGAACAGCTCCATGCTTAATAAGTGAAGAACATCGGGCAAAATTCGAAATGGCTGGGTAACAATTCTTTTGTTTGAGTCCTCATTATCAATTACTGAGTCAATCGTGATGCGTAAAAGCACACTCCCGAACAGCACTATACGCACTCCAACAGCCTTTCTCTGTTCATGTTTTCATTTAATAAATGTGGAGCAGGCTTAAAAACTTTAACAGTTCGCACATAAGCATTGTTTTTGGCTCGTCGGGAGTCCTCAGGCGGTGCTATTCTTTGCGATGTTCAGTGATTTATGATAGTTTACATTTAATTAGGTGAGTATCCAGTTAGCGTTCCAAGCCATGGACACAGACGGCGATCAGGAGCTGTCGAGAGAGGAGGTCAGTCAGGGTGGAGGGTAGCTTGCTCTTCTACGCTGTGGCACGACTCGGTGGTCGACTGTATAGAAAACCAATGTCACATCGCGTTCCAATGAAAATAGCGCACAAATTGCTTTCCTTTTATATCTTTATTAGGGGCCTGATGTGTTGCTCCCGAATCAAACGTATTTTTCAGATAGCTGTTCTGTTCTTTTACATATATTACTGGGGATAAGGATAGTGATATTTTTATGTGACGCATATATTTATCAGGACATTGCGAAATAAAACATAAATCATTTTTGAAGCGTAACAGTTAATTGGTTATTTTATCAAAAATTGCTGCATGAATTGAATAGAATTAAGCTTATCTTACAATGCAAGTATGTTTTGACTTAGGAACCTCTAAAGAGCATACCTACTCGTAAATATAATAAACTTTTTTCTGTAGAAACGTGGCATAATAAAACATATCGAAAACTTTAGGGTTAGGTTCCTTTGACGGCCAAATTTTTTTTTACATTTGTATGAAACAGTCACTTGCTCCTAAACATCCGGTTCTTAGGATCCGTATTTGATTTTCACCCTAACCCTACCCCCTAATCTACATTTCAATTTTATTATTTCAATGCATGTTTTGCTGTCCCAACGTTTAATCCTGCATGTTGCTGATAAAAAATAATGCATGGACGTTAGTAATTTCTAGATACGACGTAATCCTTTCGAATACCTAGAATACCTAGATGCTTAGCCAAGTTACGCATCGCTAGCGCTTAGTAGCGTATCGTAGTTTTCCCTCTCTGTCACTCTTTCATATTAGAGCGACAAAGACAGTTATCTGCCTTTCGTTTACGATTGACGATTTAAGCGTTAGTGATTGGCAACTTGTCTAAGCACCCTAGTGTATTCTTTACTCTTAGGTGGTTAGCAGTAATCAATTCTGGAAAAAATATACCACAACCTTACTTAACCTTTCATGTGCAATTCTCAAAAAAATTGTACATTTGGATCACGCCAGCTTCGATATTGATAAAAATTCTGGGCTGGTAGAGTCAATGATGCTAAGCAAGACCCCGACATTTCCCAAAATGTCCCAGGAAGTTTATTTTCTTACCAGGTTCCTATAGGTACATTTTTAGTAACGGAAAAGAAACGTTTCATACAAACATTGCATTGCTCAATCAATATCTTTGACTCTACCGGTCTACCAATTTTAATCAATATTGAAGACGTGTTCCAAATGTATAATTTTTTTTTGAGAAATGCTATCGTATGCTTAAAAGCAAATCTGCTCCATCATAATTTGACTTCATGAAACAGATATCAGTCTCGTTTTGATTGCTCTGCTTAGCGCTTCCGCAAACGAAAGGTTAAAGCCATAAAAGATTTACAAAAACCAGGTTATCTATAAAATTGCATCTGAATACCGAGCGAATTCCCCTCGTGGCCGTAATTATATCGTTCATTAAACATCCCCAGAGTACCCGGAATGCAGTTATTCGATCCCCAATTTGATGTTTATAATGAATATCATTTTATTTGCGAACAATGTACAAAATAAAGCAAGGTGGATAAATTTAATGATTTGGTAAATTCAAATATTTACTAATAGCGAACCGTTATTAGAGGGAAATGCCCATAATCGCGACGCTGGGTAAATAGATTGGAGATAATTAATGGCGGAGTAGTGTGTCCACTATGATGATGATGCTGCCCATCATCAATCTTCTATCCAAGAATGGACAGTGAAACTTCAATCCCTTAGTCGGCTCTTACGACACCCACGGGAAGAGTTAGGTGACAAATCTATTCTTACTGCAGTCACCACACGGCTAGTAAACTGATATCTAAATAATATTTTAGGTGTTCACAGGAGTCAATCCATCTGTACCCAAGGACAAAAAATCCTAAAACCAACAGGTTTATTACCTATCTTCAACATAGAAGAGTTGCTACATTATGGGCTTCTAAAGAGTCGGCAACCGTATGTGACACTTCTCGTATGGCGATGAGGGTAGTAGTTGCTATCAGGCGGACCGTAAACTTGTTCGCTCAGTTGTGAAAATAAGTTAGAAATGTACATTGATGGATATTGATTGTAGGAGTGTCACAACCATTTTCGAAAGTTAAGGGTTTCTAGGAAGTTACGTTTTGGTACATATTTTTGAAGTAGGTAGTTCCAGCGTTCTGTTCATACATAGGTATAAAAATATAAAAAAATAAATTTAAGGAACGATATTTTTTTGTTCTTGACTGTGACAACTTACACATCTAAACCAGAAATACCCTGATGACAACGCCCCCTTTCTGTCTTTTACAGGTCAGCGAATACCTAAAGAAGCAGATGACTGCCAGCGAAGGTGCTGAAATGAGCGACGACATCAAGAACATGCTCGAGAGCCACGACAAGCTCGTCGAGGAAATCTTCCAGCACGAGGATAAGGACAAGAACGGCTTCATCAGCCACGAGGAGTTCTCTGGACCTAAACACGATGAACTGTAAACCTTTGCAGTAAATAGACCCACTAACAGTTACAACTATCGAGAAGCAGTACGTAACCGAACGCAATTAAAAAAACTGCTGACCAAAATAGCCAATTAAAAAAATCCGCGCGTAGCGTAAGTGCCAAATATTTCGGAGATATTTTTGTCGTACTTCGTAGTGTAACTTAAAAAAGTGGTATCGAAACTGTACAGGTTTGGCACGGTAGGGAAATCGACAACGATATTGGACTGCGCAACAACTTATATCGTAATTTACAATTTGGGTTCGCAAAACGTAAAGATTCGAACTATTGTTTGATAATACGATAGTTTACGGGCTCAGCCACAATATAGGGTAACAAACGATTTATAGCGACCTACTCATGATAATCTTGTGTTATGAGTGCATACTCAATTACTTAGTAGTTAAACGTAGTTAATTCTTGGTGTTGAATAATGTATGCACCAAATTGGTAAAGAGAATACTTACATATCAAAGATTCAAGTTTTATATTGTCGGTTTCTAATCCGTGCTTTTATTTAGGTAGACTCCATAGCTCTCCGCTGATATTTCAGTATCTGTATATACAAATCTATTATTATATTACTTTACATTTCTAAGTTGGGACGTTGATATTTTTATATGTACAGGTATTTTATATTTTGCTTAATTATATTGATGTTTGGTTTATGCCCTTTATTGGAGAAATAAAAGCTCTTTCAAATGGGGTTAGCTCTTCACACAATAATTTTAAAATATTACGAGTATACTATAAACTTTTTTATATGAACTGCCTAATGCCTATATGTAAATGTAAAACATAGTTTGTCCTGAATTATTTTATTTGACCCTCCATAGGCGACGATGAGCGATGTAATGAGTCATTTTATAGTTTGTTAAATCATTTTGTACTTAGTTTATGTTGTTAGAATCGAATTTGTTGTAATAATGTTAAGGTACATTTATGAGTCAATAAAATACATTTTAGTTTGTCTGTTTTCTTGTAAAGTACCTACCTAAGGTTTATTATATTCAAAATTATGACGTTGTTTTATTGACAACGTCTGTGTCAATTATATTTAATAAATGTCTATATTAGTAATTTAATTTAGTCTGCAATGTACGAGACGTAATTCATGTTTTGTGGTCACATCTTGTGGCTAGTTCAATGTTTCCACCTTTATAATGTAACGGTAGTCATTGCAGTAGCAGTACATAGTGTTTTGGAACACCAGCTTTGGCGCTGAAATGGTAAAAACCTAATTTTCTACAGGCGGACACTAATGTCGCTTATATTTCAATTTCCCGCCTCGCTGTAGTGTCAAAAGATCAGTTGCCAGACTATGAACTCATTATTGTTACTTCCTGTCTCTGCTACTACTGTACTTAAACATATTGAATGTTTTCCGCTGTTGAATTAAATAATAAAACATATTTATAACTAATATTAATGTTTTATTTTCACCTATATATTTACATTAGGTAGCTACCTACATTAAATGCGGACTCATACTGGGTCAGTCAACTTACTCGTGCGGTTTATAAATCGAAAGTTTCACTCAAACTGTGTTATTAGCAGTACTGATTCTAACAACAGTAACAACCTTTGGCAGTAGAAAGAGGCGGCAAATTTAACCTTTTCAAAGCCTTCCCCCTCGACTTTCGCATAAAATTGTGACATAGGTACACGCCAGTATACTAATGAACAACGAAAATAAACCTTATCCTGTCAGCAAGACAGTTTGACAGCTTACTCGAGGACCACTTTAGTGGCTGCTGGCGTGGTGGGCAGGACAACACACGGCCACTTTAGTGGTTCTTGGCGTTGAATAGGTTAAATAAGTGTGTTTTGTTGATCGATCATAGAAAATCCGAATTTGTAGCCTTTTTACACTGCCAAAAGTTGTTATTTACACAAAATTTAACTGCTTAACTCAAAAAATATGAAGTTAAATTTTGTTTTCATTAGGTAAAGGCCTTTTCATCACACTTGCTGTCTAAGCGCGCCATTGCTTACGCGCGTAGCGGGGAGTAATAGAAAAGTGAAATTCCCTAGGGAGTAATAGAAATGTCAGTACGTCATTTAATAATATTATGTCTTAAATCTTATTTTTTGGTTGGCAAGTGTGATGAAAAACATTGTATGCATCACGGTCGGTAAGCGGAATACTAACTCGAGTCATAAAAGCCCTCCGCCCTAACGGCGTCGGGCTTCTAACACTCTCGTTAGGTAGTAATTCCGTAAAAAACATTCGTATACATTATAAAATATAAGTAATTTTTTTATGGCAAATAAATGGTTTCTTTTTAATAGGTAGATATATGAAAAAAAAAATGTACCTACGAGACCTACACTGAAAAATTTCGGAATCTAGGAAAGTGCATTCATTCATTATGACTTTTTTGTTTACATTAGCACCTTTCTTAATTCTGATTATGTCACTTTTTGTATGAAAATATTCGGTTTTCGGATTTTTGTATGAAATTGAAGTTTTGGGTAATCCATTGAGACTAGATTTTTAAGAAAAATGGGTTGACATAAAAGTTTAGGTATTCTCTATGATTGACCTGTAAAAGACATCAGGGTCGCGTTTTATAAAGTTACAATTTACAATTTTGCTGTTTGCCTCTCTTTCTAGCCAATTAGTGCGTGCGTTAGAGAGGCAAATAGCGAAATTGTAAATTGTAACTTTATAAAACGCGACCCAGGACATCACTTGTATAATTCCATAAGAAGAAATACGAGAGCAATATAATTTAGGTATGAAAACTACTACATGCAATCCTACAAGAAGTGGGCTTTGTTACGAAATAAGAATCTAAGCTAATTTCTGCTTCATTGTTGGCTAAAGCCGTGCTAAGGCCATTATTGAAAGTAGTAGAAAAACTAACAATTTTGAGAGAAAGAGTTAAATCGCCCGACACACAATTTTTAAATGGCGTGTTAACCGAATAAATAATAACTAAAAAATTACTAAAGATTGACATTTTCAGAAAATAATAATAATTGTTCCTATACCTACACTGATTCCCGAAACTTTCAGTGTGACCCACGTAAGTACCTTAACTTGACACCATAGTTCCTGAGAACATCAAAATTATCGATCTTGTGGTTTTTAATTTCGCTTCACTCACCTAAGATTAATTCGATTAATCGATCGCTAACGCTCAGCCGCGAACGAAACGCGTTTGTCTTTGTCGTACTAATGAAAAGAGTGAATGAAGGAGAGAGAAAACTAGGCTACTGGATTCACTGGACAACTGGATTACTGGACTCAGGACTTTTTATTGGAAAACTTAATCCACTAATAATATCTATTTTACGTAGGAAAAGGCATGGTTCCCTTTTTTTCCACTTACCCCAGTCAGGAGCAATTTGCTGCCAATCAGATCGAAAGGTTAATTTCAGTCCTGATATGTATGCCAGTAATAGGTAATTCATGTTAGGTAAGTTGGGGTAAGATGAAACGGTTTTTTGAATAGGGTAAGACAAAATGATACCATCAGACGCTGTACCAGAAGGACGACTTTTTGTCTTTCCCCATTCTGAAACCCGTTTCATCTTACCCCAACTTACCTTACGTATTTCATGCCACTATTAAATAAGGTAATAAAACTTGATAAAGATCGAATATCACCAAAAAAAAAAGAGTAGAATAATACACAATGTGTAAAGCCCTTTCTAGACAATTTTAAAGCTGGTAGCCCCATTACAATGTGTCATTTGTCACTCGTTCGGGTTGCTCGTCTCGCTTTCGCAACAGTGAAGAGTGAGCTACTTATTGCTTAAACTTTCGGACTTTTCGGAGCTTCGGTCGGTCGGAACGGTGCTTTCGGACGCAGACTGCTGCATAGCAGGCGCCAGCCTGTCGCCACTTAACGATAGACATTCTATCGTATAAAAATATTAATATGTTAAAGAACAGTGTATAAATTAACACATGTTACTTCCACTCCATCAGTTTTGAAACTTTCAAAATGCTGTCGAATAGACGCTTGGTTGGTGTTTGTGTATTTGTAACATGTTGCAACGTGGGTCTTTTGGTGTTGTTCTACAATTTGAACGCGCACGAGAAATACTATGTTACGCTGGACGAGCAATCAGTGAGAGCGGTAGTTTCCAATGAGTTCCTGAGCATCGGCATCGACACATCAGAGATCGAGAAGTATGACACAATAGACTTTACGAAGCCTAGGTTCAGAAAACTGGCAGCGGCGTTGGCGCCCGCGCGCCTCCGCCTCGGCGGCACCATGTCCGACCGACTGATATTTAGCAAAGACGACGTCATCCCCGGGACATCTTGCGGTCTTCCCTGCCCTAAGAATTATTCCAAATCTGTCTGTCCATCAATTCGTATTTTATGTGACAAACCCCACCCATTCTTTATAATGACGGGCAAGAAATGGACTGAGATCAACGAGTTTTGCAAGGCCACGAAAATGAGGCTTCTGTTCACCCTCAACGTGTTGCTACGTAACGAGAGTGGTTGGTATGATCAAAACGCTGTTGAACTGCTAGAATATTCTAAACAGAAATACCATCACATTGATTGGCAGCTTGGGAATGAGCCTAATTCCTTTCTCCATGTTTTTAATGTGAGTATCACTCCTCAAGCCTTAGCTCAAGATTTCAAACATCTTCGTAAGATTCTCAACCATTACCGCTACAAACACTCTATGCTAGTTGGACCTGATACAACAAGGCCACAGGAAAACCGGCCAGAATGTCTGCGCTACATGGTTGAATTCCTTTCAAATGGTTCTGATTACATCAATGCTAGATCCTGGCATCAATATTATTTAAATAGCAGAACTGCTAAGTTAGAAGATTTCTGGAATCCGGACACATTTGATTTGCTGAAGAAGCAATTAAAAACAATGCATGACCACACTACTCAGTACAAGAATATACCTATGTGGCTTACAGAGACAAGTAGCTCATATGGTGGAGGAGCACCCGGCTTGTCTGACTCGTATGCTGGGTCCCCTCTATGGTTAGACAAGTTAGGGTTAGCTGCCACCTACAATGTCACAACAGTTGTACGACAAAGTTTCTTCGGTGGGAACTACAGTCTTATAGACAAAAAGTTGGACCCACTGCCCGACTGGTGGGTGAGTGTCATCTACAAGAGATTAGTTGGCAATAAGGTGCTACAAGTAAACTGTAAATGCTCCCGCTTCCAAAGAATGTATGCGCACTGTACGAATAGAAAATATACCAATGATACAACTGCAGTGACACTTTTTGCTGTGAATTTAGAAATGGCTAAAGCTAAATTTCTTTTAAATGGAACTGCTTTACATGGAGATAATTTATCCATTGATGAGTATATTATTCATGCACCATCTAACAATAGGCAATCTAAGACTATTTTGTTGAATGGGTGGCCATTATATTTTGAATCTTCAATGCCTGAGCTTGAGCCAATTCATATTAGATATGGTAATCATATTTCAATGCCGCCTTACTCCATTGCATTTTGGGTGATCAGGAATACATCTATAAAGGTGTGCAAGTGAAAAAGTGCAGTGTAAGGAAAGTCTTTATGGAGAGAATTTTGAGTTATACATGGGCATTTTTCCTTTTTTGGTTACCATGCTAATTGCATTAAGTTAAAGAACCTTAATTTCAGTCAGGTTTGTAATGACAATTAAGTACAATATCTTTAGGAAGTAAAACTCGATCGGCGTTTTTATATTATAATATGGCTTATAGTTTGTAAAATGAACACCAAAACGGAGATATTATCGAAATTTAGTGTTTAATTGTCATTACAAAGCTGACTGAAATTAAGGTTTTTTAACTTCACGCTAATTGAGTAACCCAAAAAGTAAGAATGCCCACATTAATCATACATCAAGTAAATTCCACAAAAGAATTTCAGCTGTTTTTTTATGATTTAAATGAACATTTCATTCCAGTGTTAGTGTGTCCATGTTTTATTTATGTTTAAATGGATCTCAGCTCTAATCTGAATATTTGTCTTTCTTTAGTGATATGTTTGTTTTTAGAGTCTCAGTACCTGTAACTTGCTGATATAGTTGGTTGACAAGCGAAACTCACTTTAATACTGTCACTACTCTTAGCTACCTCTTATATCAATACAGGTCTGAACTGAGATACAAGCTTCATTTCAAGTAGGTATTTGTTACTAGAGTTTTGGTTGTCAACCGATGGTATGATTTGCTATACCTGCTTATATGTACTATGTAGTATACTGCTGACAAATGTATTTAAATCTTGATTTTTTTTTATGATAATGAGAAGATCATTATTACTATTGCAATCTGGTTTTAAATATGATTGAGGTTGATTAGAAAATATGAAGCTTATCCATGATAATTATTCCTTTTTAGATTTTTGTACTTTATAATAGTTGGTATACTTATTATGCAAATTTCGGTACATAGATATTGGCCACAATAATATTTAAACTAATATGTTTTCTATCCCATATGTAAATTATTGCAACATTTACAGGAAATCAAAAGTGCAAAAAACTGCTTGACTGGTTGTAGTCAATGTTCTTGATGAGGCACTAAAATCTGTTGCAAATGCAATAGATATGATAGATAATAAATAAGGCCATCATTGTTGCTACACTATTTTGACTTTTCCAAATAAGCCTATAGTAAAAGTTTCCATGGCATGCCATTTAGTGTGGCATTTTTCTCTAGTATTGGATCACTGCGAAAACAGCCCGCAAAAATGTATTCGCTTAATTTTGAACTCTAATACGTCATAGAACGACTTTCAAAGGGTTACGTAAATTGAAAAAAATAATTAAACACATACTTCACGCTTGATGGCAAGGCAACACATGTTTCCTTCTTTTAACATGTTTTTGTCATTGGAAATTGATCTTTGTAAATGACCATTTAGAACTCTAGATCTTGATCGCAGTGTGTATACCTAAGATAAGATAGTGCGCGCACTTGACATTTGGCGTCGATGTTTTGGTTCTGACAATGTTATTCGCTACTATTATTAGTGCGCGCTCCACCGTTCCATCCCCTCTCGTAGTTCATTATTAGGCCATTATTAGGCAGTCTTATTAGAACAGTTGAAATAGTTGAATTGAGATGGGAGTTATTCTTAAACAGCTTAAAATAGGGGTAAAATGGTATTTTGTAGTGCGCTCAAAGTAGTACCTCTTATACCATTTCGACTATAATACTTATAGAGCGGCTTTACCGGCTTTAGCTAAAATGAGTTTAAGTGCCTTTAACAGCAATACCGTTTGGTAAGAAAATGTTCAACTAAAAGCCACTAAGGTCACGGTACCGATGTCTATTTATCTATGAGGTAAATAAAGTAAAGTAGAAATAAAATAATCGGCCTAAATATTGCCAAATAATTTATGAAAATACCTACAATTGAATAAATTTCTATATTGTACTCGTATATTATATTTTTATGCAGGGACTGCAGAGGTATCACAAGAAAAAAGGTCGAGAATCCATCAAAAACATAACACACTTGAAATTATGTCAAATACTTCTATTATAAGTCGCCTTTTTTATACCCATCAAATATTTAATTTTGTGGGCATCTATTAGCCAATTCTGTACAAGTACCTACCTACGGTGAAGTTTCACTGTTAAAACGGTCATTGTGCATATTATATTATATTACATTGTACCCGGCATTTACAGACGTTGACGTAATGTAGATTACATTTCAATGTCAAGTCTTTCATTGGACGTAAAACTGTAAACAAAGTTAATGAGGCTATTAGGGAAGGACAAAGCTGTTTCTTACATAGTTAAGTGACGGGTCACGAACACAACGTTCATCATCTTATCGATTATATCAAAGACATAGGTATTATGTGGCCGACCCTAAACCTACAATAACTTAGCGCAATATTTTTAGGCACAATATAATTTTATCTTAATTGATTTTCAATGCTAACCTTAAACGGTCAAAATCATTGCACAATTTGTAATTTTATGCAATATTAATATTACAATTGAAAAGTAAGGGCCGGGCTAAGACTTCTAGGTGTTGACGAAGTGATTGAGATAAATTTGATAGATAGTACACTCAGCAGCATATATTATATTGCTAAGCGGGTAGGGTGTTCCAAATTAACTTGGCGCGACCTTATTGTTAAGATGATAACAGTGTGTTAACTAGTGTTAAGACCATTGTGAACACCCTACGCGCTAAGTGATATCCACTGCTGACTGTACAATAAATATGTCTAGCCTCGTCCTGCCTCGGAAAGCTATGAATAAAAAAATATTAGAATACTCTGACACATCTTTAATACTTTGAATGAAACAAAGGAAAATCAGTTTTATATTCGATAAAATATTTGATGGGCAGTGTTTGGAAGGGTAAAGTTGGCATACGTTCTCAACGTTTTGTGCGACGAATGTACGGTCGGCTCTAATAATATGTATACGATTTTAATCCTTATGCCTTCGACATACTTTCCGAAAGGTATACATATTATTAGACGTGACCGTACGACATTATTAATTTTATTATTTCCGCGAACGTAGTCGTAGGCCTTGGTTTAAAGGCAACAAGCGGTGTTTCAACTGATTAAAC
>JALPQI010010079.1:0-37842 GCA_025490895.1 Thaumatotibia leucotreta | reverse complement strand
CGTTTTTTCCTAATTTTTTCGAAAAAACAATGAAATTTTCCACTTTCATTTTCAACTCTAAAGCAATGTAAATTAAGTCTAATTTTCACTTATAACAGGAGAACGCGATGTCACTGAGGAAAAGTCTGACAGTCACAATTTTTTTTTAAATCGTATTTATTACCAAAAGTCATCATTGGCCACAGCATCTGTTGTAGATGATTGTTGCAGCACTTGTCGGTTTACGGGTTCCCGCATCGCCGTTGATGGCTATGAAGACCTATGGCGGCGCGGCATTTCTTTCCACATCGATTGCACACAAAACGAAACTTTTCTGCTTAAGGTTCTCGAGCCAATCGTCATCGTGTTTGGAGGTTCCGATGTTAACATCATGACGCCATTCAGGTCTCATCTCGGTGGGAGAACACCCGTCGAGTTGTATGCCAAAACTATTCATGTCCCGCTTGCAGTGAGTCTTTAAAACGTAGGGTTGGACGACCAACAGATCTTTTTACGTCCGCTATCTGAACCGGCATTACTTGGCGTGGAAGTCTCTCAGGGCTAATGCGATGTATGTGACCCAGCCATCGCAGTCTTCTTTGCTTCAACATAGCAGTTATGCTGCAGCAATGTGCCCTGAAGAGTACTGCCGCGTTACTGACTTTATCCTGCCAAGTGACTCCAAGTATAGTTCTAAGGCAGCGCATGTGGAAAGCATTGAGTTTGCGTTCTTGTTTTGCGTACGTTGTCCAAGTTTCTGACGCATACGCACGCTTAGGACGCAGGTCTGATGTGCGAAGGCTTTGGTGTGCATAGTGAGCTTACTGTTCCTCCATACGCGTGCAAAAAGCTTCCCAAAAACAGTTAACTCTGCCTATTCGAGTATCTATCTCCTTGTCGGCGCATAGCGATTGAGTGGTGGTGGAATCTTTGAGATTATTTTTACATAGAAGCAAAGTCAACAACATTAAAAACGGTTGCAAATCTTTTTTTTTTTTGTTTGCTATGTTGCTATGGCAGCGTAGGTATTAGCAACGTAGCTGTAACACAAAGTCGACTGAAAAACCGTTGGCTTGAAACGTTTTGCCGCAAACGGGATTTGGAATTGGAAATTACTCTTCAGTACCTATGGATATTGGATAAGGGCCGATCGGACCAAGTCTAGTATACCTGCAGGAACGATAGTGCGGGTAGTGGTCTTGTTGCCGCGAGTGTTCGGCGGCGGTCCTTGTCTGTAGCGACAGGTTAGAGCAGGATAGGGCTGGGTCAGTACCTGCGGGAACTGGTCGGGCCAGTAGTGGTAGTGCTCTCGTTGTTGCCGCGAGTGTTCTGTCCTTGTCTGTAGCGACAGGTTAGAGCAGGATAGGGCTGGGTCAGTACCTGCGGGAACTGGTCGGGCCAGTAGTGGTAGTGCTCTCGTTGTTGCCGCGAGTGTTCTGTCCTTGTCTGTAGCGACAGGTTAGAGCAGGATAGGGCTGGGTCAGTACCTGCGGGAACTGGTCGGGCCAGTAGTGGTAGTGCTCTCGTTGTTGCCGCGAGTGTTCTGTCCTTGTCTGTAGCGACAGGTTAGAGCAGGATAGGGCTGGGTCAGTACCTGCGGGAACTGGTCGGGCCAGTAGTGGTAGTGCTCTCGTTGTTGCCGCGAGTGTTCTGTCCTTGTCTGTAGCGACAGGTTAGAGCAGGATAGGGCTGGGTCAGTACCTGCGGGAACTGGTCGGGCCAGTAGTGGTAGTGCTCTCGTTGTTGCCGCGAGTGTTCTGTCCTTGTCTGTAGCGACAGGTTAGAGCAGGATAGGGCTGGGTCAGTACCTGCGGGAACTGGTCGGGCCAGTAGTGGTAGTGCTCTCGTTGTTGCCGCGAGTGTTCTGTCCTTGTCTGTAGCGACAGGTTAGAGCAGGATAGGGCTGGGTCAGTACCTGCGGGAACTGGTCGGGCCAGTAGTGGTAGTGCTCTCGTTGTTGCCGCGAGTGTTCTGTCCTTGTCTGTAGCGACAGGTTAGAGCAGGATAGGGCTGGGTCAGTACCTGCGGGAACTGGTCGGGCCAGTAGTGGTAGTGCTCTCGTTGTTGCCGCGAGTGTTCTGTCCTTGTCTGTAGCGACAGGTTAGAGCAGGATAGGGCTGGGTCAGTACCTGCGGGAACTGGTCGGGCCAGTAGTGGTAGTGCTCTCGTTGTTGCCGCGAGTGTTCTGTCCTTGTCTGTAGCGACAGGTTAGAGCAGGATAGGGCCGGGTCAGTACCAAGGATCGGACAAACACCCGTCATTTTGAAAACATAACTCTGTTCCTTACAGTAGAGACTTCCTTATCTTATGATGTTAACTTATTTTATTTTATAAGATATTTTTTTACACTAACACAAAGTATGTATTTAGGAGATCGCATCTCTTATTTACTTGTTCACACCATGATTGTGAATTTGTGACCCATAAACGATTTAGAATTTTTGATATTGAATTTCGATATATTGAATGTATAATATCTTTTTCGGTTACCACGATAATTATTTATGAAATAAAACTATTTAAACGGATTATGTATATTCATTAATTTTACTTAAATCGTTTATTGATCAGACTCATGATATGTACAACTTGTACAAGTAATAAAATATTTTGAAAATAAAAATAAAACCGCCTTCAAAAATTTGCCCGAACTAAAAAGTTAAAAATAATTTTGGTTCCTACTTCTTAGGATTTCCTACCCAAACCTTTAAACCTTTTACCCTATTCATTGAAATAAAACATTATGGCTAGGTACCCTACAGATTTCTTAGAAGTCGGTGCCAAGCCAAATATGTTCACTTTGCGAGTACTTATATGTATTTGATAGAGCTTTGTAACTTACTGTCACTCCGGTTATGCTTTCATGAAAATGACTGAGGCAGACCATTCTGTTGATAAAAGCGTAATCGGAGTGACAGTAAGTTACAAAGCTCTATCTAATATATACCTATGAACGTATTCGGCTTGGCACCGACTTCTAAGAAATCTGTAGGGTACCTAGCCATAATGTTTTATTTCAATGAATAGGGTAAAAGGTTTAAAGGTTTGGGTAGGAAATCCTAAGAAGTAGGAACCAAAATTATTTTTAACTTTTTAGTTCGGGCAAATTTTTGAAGGCGGTTTTATTTTTATTTTCAAAATATTTTATTTTTTGCTTTTTAGTAGTGTAAATATAAAATCGTTATTTAGTATGCTCTAAATACTTATAATTAGAATGTAATATGCACACGTAGTATGCACTGTAGTAGGCCATAAAACCTGAACTGGCGAACTTATATGAATACAAAAACAATTTCAAAGGTAACAGACTTAGCATGCCAATATTATTTAAAGAATCACTAACCGCTAACCGACATGTCATAACTACTAAGCAAACACTTGAATAGATCTTTAAAATGTATGACATTTGTTATATACAAAGAATGATCCTCCAATCCCTAATCGTTAAGGAGTTATTCCTTTCATCATCAGCTCACCAACATGAGACTATGACCACCTAAAGGCAAATACTCGAATAGCCTCCAAAATATATGAAATATGTTATATTTAAAGAATTATCCCCCAACTCCTAATCTCCAAGGAGTTGTACCTTACATCATCAGCTCACCAACATGAAAGGATGACCACCTAAAGGCAAATACTCAAATAGCTTCCAAAATACACGAAATATGTTATACTTAAAGAATTATCCCCCAACTCCTAATTGCTAAAGAGTTGTACCTTCCATCATCAGATCACCAACTTAAGATGTTCATGACTAGATGCAAATACTTGATTAGTCTTCGAAAATAAATGAAAAATGTCATGTGTGCCTACAACATTTGAAGAGTTCCCTCGATTTCTCCAGGATCCCATCATCAGATCTGGATTCGGTGACAATGGGACCAACTAGAAGGCATACCCTTTCAAACAAAAAAAGAATATTTCAAATCGGTCCACGCGTCTTCGAGTAATCGGGGAACATACATAAAAAAAAAAAAAGATTTCGACGAATTGTAAACCTCCTCCTTTTTGAAGTCGGTTAAAAAAGAGTTGGAATCTTCTAAATAGATACTTTGTGTTAGTGTTATTAAAAAATATCGTATTAAATAAAATATGTTATCATCATAAGATAAGGAAGTCTCTACTATACAGAACAGGGTTATGTTATCAAAATGACGGGCGTTTGTCCGATCCTTGGTCAGTACCTGCGGGAACTGGTCGGGCCAGTAGTGGTAGTGCTCTCGTTGTTGCCGCGAGTGTTCTGTCCTTGTCTGTAGCGACAGGTTAGAGCAGGATAGGGCTGGGTCAGTACCTGCGGGAACTGGTCGGGCCAGTAGTGGTAGTGTTCTCGTTGTTGCCGCGAGTGTTCTGTCCTTGTCTGTAGCGACAGGTTAGAGCAGGATAGGGCTGGGTCAGTACCTGCGGGAACTGGTCGGGCCAGTAGTGGTAGTGCTCTCGTTGTTGCCGCGAGTGTTCTGTCCTTGTCTGTAGCGACAGGTTAGAGCAGGATAGGGCTGGGTCAGTACCTGCGGGAACTGGTCGGGCCAGTAGTGGTAGTGCTCTCGTTGTTGCCGCGAGTGTTCTGTCCTTGTCTGTAGCGACAGGTTAGAGCAGGATAGGGCTGGGTCAGTACCTGCGGGAACTGGTCGGGCCAGTAGTGGTAGTGCTCTCGTTGTTGCCGCGAGTGTTCTGTCCTTGTCTGTAGCGACAGGTTAGAGCAGGATAGGGCTGGGTCAGTACCTGCGGGAACTGGTCGGGCCAGTAGTGGTAGTGCTCTCGTTGTTGCCGCGAGTGTTCTGTCCTTGTCTGTAGCGACAGGTTAGAGCAGGATAGGGCTGGGTCAGTACCTGCGGGAACTGGTCGGGCCAGTAGTGGTAGTGCTCTCGTTGTTGCCGCGAGTGTTCTGTCCTTGTCTGTAGCGACAGGTTAGAGCAGGATAGGGCTGGGTCAGTACCTGCGGGAACTGGTCGGGCCAGTAGTGGTAGTGCTCTCGTTGTTGCCGCGAGTGTTCTGTCCTTGTCTGTAGCGACAGGTTAGAGCAGGATAGGGCTGGGTCAGTACCTGCGGGAACTGGTCGGGCCAGTAGTGGTAGTGCTCTCGTTGTTGCCGCGAATGTTCGGCGGCGGCGGCGGCCTCGGCGAATGCTCGGCGTCTTTCTTCTTTGCTCATCGGTGGGACTGTGGCTAGTACGCGCCCGCTGCTCCTGGGACATTATATTTTTTTCACTTCTCATGCTCAAAAAGTGCACCTTTATGTCGTGCGTAGACGACATAAAATCGCATTTTATGGTCTAGAGCATAAAAGTATTTTTTTTCTAAGGCTAATGTAATCGGTCCCAACAGCCAAACAGTTAAAACATTGCACAATTTTATTGAGTAGTATTTGTGTTTTACTTTCCTCGCAAACGAAGTGAAAAGCAGAGTCTACAACATGGGCATAAATGTCCATTTTTACCCTCGTCTACTATTTTGAAAAATTGTCTCGGTTAAAAATGGGTCACTTTATTTATGCCCTTGCTGTACAATCTACTATATTACTATTGATTTTTTTATTATTGTGTGCCTATACAGGGTGATTTGGGTAAGGGTGTCATCTCGAAATACGTAAAACCAGGACAAATATTTTATATTTTCCCCGGACTTTGCTTACGTGTTACCGTATATGAAGTGTCCCTGTTTTTCCTGGATATTTTTTGACTTCAAACTTTCTATAACTATTTGGGAATATAGTGCATAAGCCTTTCCCTTCGGCTAGTTACAGAACTGCCGAATTTAGAAATGAATTCCAGTATCTAAATCCATTGCAATTGAGACAGAATGATAAATTAGAAGTTACATACGTATGGTATGTCTATGAGGAATTTAATTTTAGCAAGTGAAAAGGATAGCTACCTATACAAGGTTACTTTTTCACCAGTACAATAAATCAACATACGTAATAGTAGTAGCATTTTTTGTTACGAGTAACCTTGGAACAAAAAAAACGATTTTTTTTTAACTTATCCGCAAATCTGACAAGAAATGTGGACGCATTTATTACACATCTATCGACGTGTATAGCTAGCAAAACACACGAACTGTCAACTGTTTATTTAAAATGTCATCGCGGGCGGCATAGCGGGTTAGATCACCCCTTCCCGCCGCCTTCGTCATACCGCACCGTTGACGCCTAGTAATTAGTGCGCCCATTAGGCACTGGTCTCACCGCAAGCTACTAAGCTATGAACTATCGGTTCTATCGGAACTAGCTATAAACACAAACAAAAGATACGCACTCCCGTGTAAATAAAAGAGACACGGCGATACTCGCCCGGCGGTGATAGCTGATAACTGGGCGAGTATCGCCGTGTCTCTTTTATTTACACGGGAGTGCGTATCTTTTGTTTGTGTCTATAACCGATAGTTCATAGCTTAGTAGCTCGCGGTGAGACCAGCGCCTTATGTTACATTTGCAATAAGGATAAATTAATTTTATTTGACAAATGTGATCTATTATCGATACCAATGATATGGTAAAATTTATTGTACCGGTGAAAAAGTAGCCGTGTAAAGTCCATTCATCGTGTAAAGTCCATTCATCCTTAGTTGTCTTATATAGTAAACAACTTTCTAACCTAAAAGTACAGTCGCCATCAGATATATGGTAGCGGTCGAGGTCCCCAAATAAATCGGAGCAACGTAAAATTTCAATAAATTCGTTACGTGAGAAAAGGCAATGATTTGGGAGCGTGTAATTCGTCATAAATTTAGGGGCAGTCACTTTTCAATAAATTCGTAACGTACAAGTAGGTAAAGATATCGGAACGAACATGACTCAAAGATATCGAAGCAGCCAGGATGATCATAAAGATCGGAACATTTATAGGAAATACACCTTAAGTCTGCGTCACATAGTTTATTTTAATTTGTTACTATGTTGTCACTACTACTACTTTAAGTTGTCAATGTCAAAGATGATTTTGACGGCACTGTTGTGGGTGAGTAAATGAGTTTTCTAGATAAAAGAGAAGTTTTCAAGCATCATTATCGAAATATGCATAAATTCAATTTTGATTTTTTATTGATGTAATCATAATATTAATATGGGATAAGTAAATGAACAGAATACCTAAAAGTCATTTGCGGATCCTATTTTACCACGATGACAACTCCGAGAATTGTAAATTGACTGTTTCTCCCATTGCAGGCGTCCATGGGCTACGGTTACCACTTATCATTAGACGGCCCGTGTGGTTGCTTGTGTTTCAAATATATTGCAAGAACTCTTAGCAATCAACAATAAATACCGTTTTTTAAGCGAAGCAAAATTATATATTGTCACAAAAATACGACAATTGTAGCGAAATTCCAACATAGGTAAGTCGAACCACATATCAAGAATTTACGAAAATCGTTCTAAACCTTGTGACAATGTAACGACTTTCCGAAAGTAAGATAGTAAATTACGATACAAGTGCGAAAAAAAATAAGTTGAGTGGAACGAGTGGAGATAAATTAAAGCACGACCGAAGGGAGTGCTTTAAATCTACACGAGTTACGAATTTCCTTTTCGCACGTGTATTATTAGTGATAATTGTATGTTGGTGGCAAACAAGCACACGGACCGTCCGATAGTAGGCGGTAGACGTAGCCTGCGGAGACTTGACATCAGTAACAGTGATATTATACATATATGATATTATATATATATATATGTTTATGCTATTGTTGCTTTACTAAAATACAGGGTGGCTCATTAAAATCAGTCAGTATGGGAATGTCTGAAACTATCGGATATGCGAAAATATGTTCTTAGGAACCATGTCATTTAATAAACAGAAAAACTGCATTAATATATTTAAAAAAAACTACCCAGCAGGGGAATCGAATACGGTTGTTTTGAAAAAATAAACTTATCTGCACTATTTCTATTCGGATATCCATTGTGTAGGTCTTAAGCAGTAAACAGTAGTATGTAGGTATTTGTTTTTAGGAACTATATCCCCTAAGAAGCATGATGTCTAAAATGAATAAAATACATTGTTTTCACATATTCGACACGTTTTTTTTAAATGTATAAATGCAGTTTTTTTTATCAAAATCGATGATAAATAATTATGGTCCCTAAAAACAAATACTACCTAGTATGTCTTATAGTTTCAGAATTTCTCTTTCAAAAAAATAAGTTTTAAGACAGCCTCCGTAGCCTAGTTGGTAGTGACCCTGCCTACGAAGCTGGAGGTTCCGGGTTCGAATCCCGGCGAGGGCATTCTTTGTGTATTTATTTGTCACAAATGTTTGTTCCTTGGTCATGGCTGTGTATGTATCTAAGTATCTATACGTATCTATCTATTATATATATCGTCGCCTGGTACCCACAATACAAGCCTTAATTGAGCTTACCGTGGGACTAGGTTGATTTGTGTAAGATGTCCCAAGATATTTATTTATTTATTTTATTTATTTAAGACAAAATATTATTAAGTGACGTACTGACATTTCTGTTACTCCCTAGGGAATTCCACTTTTCTATTAATCCCGCTATGCATGCAAGCAATGGCGCGCTGAGACAGCAAGTGTGATAAAAAGGTGACATTAACTGGCTCCCAAGATCGCCTGATTTGACAGCTCCTGATTTTTTTTCTGTGGGGTTATTTAAAAGGATTTGTCTTTTCTAATTGACCAACGAACCTTTAGCAATTAAAACAAAATACTCGAACCAGGATCACTGAAATAACGCCGGAAATGTGTGAAAAAGTGATGAAAAATGCGATGAAAAGGGTTGGCATCTGCGATGCTACTGGAGGTGGATATTTGTCTGATTATTTTCCATGTGTAATTGCCGATCCAAAATAATTTTATTTAACCAGTGATACTTTATAATTTTTTGTGTTATGTATAGAATAAAATTTCAAAAATAAAGTGTATATATTATATCTTATTTGGCCACCCTGTATGATTATGAATATATTCTAGATTGACTTATACACTGTTGTGTCAACAGTACTTTCATTCCCATTGTAATTGCTGTTTAATAATACCTACTTCAATATAATTATTACTCGAACTTTATTGCGCCACCGCCGAGTACCCGACATCTTCTCACGAAATTTAGCTTTGCTCCTTACCTTGTTCTTGGCTACCTTTGCCAATTTTGGCAATACGTCAAAACAGCGGTTAACTAGATAACTCATTTTAATGATTTAGGCATAATATCTGTCCAATTTGAGAAAGAGACAGAAATATATTTGTCACGATGACAAATGTCTACTCTTTTCGAAGAACGTCACAACAAACCACTCTGTTCTAAATTCAAATTATTGACAAGACCTAGTCAAGACTTGTGGCTGACCATAAAGAATTTAAAGCGATGTGTTTATGACACTAAGGTATATTTTCCATAAATGTTGAGATATTTACGACCACCCTGACTGCTCAGATATTTCTTATTATCTCTGTGTTCTGATATTTTTGCCTAATTATACGTTACGAATTCATTGAAAATTGGTTGCTCCTAAGTTTGTGACAAATTACATGCCTCTAATTTATTGCCCTTTTCTCACGTAACGAATTTATTGAAATTTTACGTTGCTCCGATTTATTTGGGGACCTCGACCGCTACTATATATCTGATGGCGACTGTACACGTTTTCTGTTGTAAACTGCCATATTTGCCTATACCAAAATACCTGAGTCCGTATTTGTGCATTCCGTCCGTAATGATTAATAAATTGCTTAATTTTTAATCAAGGAAACAGTAGTTTACAACAGAAAACGTGTACTTTTAGGTCAGAATGTTGTATGTATGTAAATTCTTTATTGCACACAAATAAAACAGGTAAAAAAATACACAACAATTCAAAAAGGTACAAGGGCGAACTTATCCCTGTAAGGGATCTCTTCCAGGTAACCTTTGAGCAAAAGAGAGAACTATATGAAACAAGAGATAGACAAACAAACGTGTACAGATCGTGATTTGAATGACTACTGTAAATATACTATATTACCTACTATGCTTAATTCGTACATAAACTACACATGTTGTGTTGTTTACTAGACAAGACAACTAAGGATGAATCGACGTATATTATACTGTGTTTACTAACCTTATACTTCTCCTGGCATCAGGACTATTCCTTCTTTTTCTTCTGTCCCGCTCATCTCTATCTCTGTCTCTATCACGCTCTCTTTCTCTATACCTAAAAAAATACAACATAGACGCATTAAACTACATTCGCAAACTTGATTAACTGAGGAGTCAAATTATGAATTGTCCTGGTCGCTGTCACTCTCCCACTCCCGCTTGCTCTTCTAACACTGGACGCCACATCAGTGTTCTTTTATGACAGATTGTCTATTTTAACCCGTCACGCATTCCATTAACACGCGGTATATTACTGGCCCAAGTAGCGCCCCAGTAATACACCGTGTTAACGGAGCTAACGTTGTGTTTGACATTTTTTCTATAACCACGTTTGTGATTGGTCGATACGAAAAAAATACGTTAGCCTATTACAGGTCTTTCCTTCTTATAATCAGATTTTTAACCCAAAGATAGGCTACTTGACCCATTTTTACAGTTTGTCGTATATTATTAATCAATATGTGATTAACGGGAAAAAAATATAAACATATTTATTCACGACCTAGAAAACCGCAAAATTGTAACTTAAAATTTAAACTTTCGTAACCGCGCGAAAACGATACTAGCCATGTTAATGCTTAGACTATCTGTGGTGTGACGTCACTCAAACCGAAAACAAACATTTGACATGTCACTTATGTTATGTCAATGTCACAGCAAAGCTACATGCCTACATGTCCATGGCGAATTTCACTCGTATAAGATTCGACATGAAGTTAGTTTAAGATCCTATGACGTCACATCATGGCCGACGCCGTTTTCAGAGTACGAAATTTAAAAAAAATATAACAAATTTTTCAATGAAAAATATGTACCCATCAAACACATTTAATACACCGTAATCGAAAAATATTGATCTTTTGAATAAATACCACAGAAAAAAATAATTTTTTGCACCAAATTTGATATGTGTCAAGTAGCCTATTCTATTTAAAAAATAACAAAATCGTCAAGATGCACTTCTTATGAAAGATCTTCTATTTTAAACAAAGAGTCAAGCTGCACATATCAATCTCTCCCGTTCCCTTTCCCATTCCTTTCTACGTTAACATGCCATTGCTCTTTATTACTTAAAAAACTAATAAATCAAGCCCCAAATACAGTTCTGTCTCCCGTTCCCGGTCGCGTTCCCGCTCCCGCTCCCGCTCGCGCTTATCAAACCGCTCCCGCTCACGATCAAGTGCTCCGCTAGAATCGGCAGCTCATTGGCTTACCATTGCTATTTAATCGAACAATTTAAACTAATGAATCAAGCCCCACATACCGATCTCTCTCCCGTTCCCGGTCGCGTTCCCGCTCCCTCTCCCGCTCCCGCTCCCTGTCCCGCTCCCGCTCGCGCTCGTCGCGCCGCTCCCGCTCGCGGTCACGTGACCCGCTGGAATCGGCAGCTCATTGGCTTACCATTGCTATTTCATCGAACAATTTAAACTAATAAATCAAGCCCCACATACCGATCCCTCTCCCGGTTCCTGTCCCGCTCCCGCTCGCGCTCGTCGCGCCGCTCCCGCTCCCGGTCACGTGACCCGCTAGAATCGGCAGCTCATTGGCTTACCATTGCTATTTCATCGAACAATTTAAACGAATGAATCAAGCTCCACATACCGATCTCTCTCCCGTTCCCGGTCCCGTTCCCGCTCCCTCTCCCGCTCCCGGTCCCTGTCCCGCTCCCGCTCGCGCTCGTCGCGCCGCTCCCGCTCGCGGTCACGTGACCCGCTGGAGTCGGCAGCTCTACACTACTTTGGCTTACTATTCGTGTTCTTTCATGTTAGATACTCTTAAACCGGTCAAAGCCCTACATACCGTTCTTTCTCCCGCTCCCTGTCTCGCTCCTGCTCACGATCACGTGATCCACTAGAATAGACGTCACGACGCTCGACGTTGACTTACTATTAGTGCTCTTTCATCGAACGATTCTCTTATTTTGAACTAATGAATCAAGCTCCACATACCGATCTCTCTCCCGTTCCCGGTCGCTTTCCCGCTCCCTCTCCCGCTAGCGCTTATCGCGCCGCTTCCGCTCACGATCAAGTGCTCCGCTAGAATCGGCAGCTCAATGGCTTACCATTGCTATTTCATCGAACAATTCAAACTAATGAATCAAGCTCCACATACCGATCTCTCTCCCGTTCCCGGTCGCGTTCCCGCTCCCTCTCCCGCTCCCGGTCCCTGTCCCGCTCCCGCTCGCGCTCGTCGCGCCGCTCCCGCTCGCGGTCACGTGACCCGCTGGAGTCGGCAGCTCGACGCTCAACGTTGGCTTGCCGTTCGTGCTCTTTCATGTTAGATACTCAAATTTAAACTAAAGAGTAGCCCCACATACCATTAACTTCCGCTCCCGGTCTCTGTCCCGCTCCCGCTTACGATCACGTGACCCGCTAGAATAGGCGGCACGACGCTCAACGTTGACTAACTATTGGTGCTCTTTCATCAAACGATTCTCTTATTTTAAACTAATGAATCAAGCCCCAGAACCCCACATACCGATCTCTCTCCCGTTCCTGGTCGCGTTCCCGCTTCCTCTCCCGCTCGCGGTCCCTCTCCCGCTCCCGCTCGCGCTTATCGCGCCGCTCCTGCTCACGATCAAGTGCTCCGCCAGAATCGGCAGCTCATTGGCTTACCATTGCTATTTCATCGAACAATTCAAACTAATGAATCAAGCCCCACATACCGATCTCTCTCCCGTTCCCGGTCGCGTTCCCGCTCCCTCTCCCGCTCCCGGTCCCTGTCCCGCTCCCGCTCGCGCTCGTCGCGCCGCTCCCGCTCGTGGTCACGTGACCCGCTGGAGTCGGCAGCTCTACACTACGTTGGCTTACAATTCGTGTTCTTTCATGTTAGATACTCTTATTTAAACTAAAGAGTAGCCCCACATACCATACCGCCTCTTCCGCTCCCGATCCGATCCTCTAGAATAGACGTCACGACGCTCGACGTTGGCTTACTATTGGTGCTCTTTCATCTAATGATTCTCTAATTTAAACTAATGAATCAAGCCCCAAAACCCACATACCGATCTCTCTCCCGTTCCCGGTCGCGTTCCCGCTCCCTCTCCCGCTCCCGCTCACGATCAAGTGCTCCGCTAGAATCGGCAGCTCAATGGCTTACCATTACTATTTCATCTAACAATTTAAACGAATAAATCAAGCCCCACATACCGATCTCTCTCCCGTTCCCGGTCGCGTTCCCGCTCCCTCTCCCGCTCCCGGTCCCTGTCCCGCTCCCGCTCGCGCTCGTCGCGCCGCTCCCGCTCGCGGTCACGTGACCCGCTGGAATCGGCGGCTCGCCGCTCAACGTTGGCTTGCCGTTCGTGCTCTTTCATGTTAGATACTCAAATTTAAACTAAAGAGTAGCCCCACATACCATTAACTTCCGCTCCCGGTCTCTGTCCCGCTCCCGCTTACGATCACGTGATCCACTAGAATAGACGGCACGACGCTCGACGTTGACTTACTATTGGTGCTCTTTCATCTAATGATTCTCTAATTTAAACTAATGAATCAAGCCCTAACATACCGATCTCTCTCCCGTTCCCTGTCGCGTTCCCGCTCCCTCTCCCGCTCCCGCTCACGATCAAGTGCTCCGCTAGAATCGGCAGCTCATTGGCTTACCATTGCTATTCCATCGAACAATATAAACTAATGAATCAAGCCCCACATACCGATCTCTCTCCCGTTCCCGGTCGCGTTCCCGCTCCCTCTCCCGCTCCCGGTCCCTGTCCCGCTCCCGCTCGCGCTCGTCGCGCCGCTCCCGCTCGCGGTCACGTGACCCGCTCGAGTCGGCAGCTCTACACTACGTTGGCTTACTATTCGTGCTCTTTCATGTTAGATACTCTTATTTAAACTAAAAAGTAACCCCACATACCATTCCCTCTCCCGCTCCCGGTCTCTGTCCCGCTCCCGCTTACCGTCACGTGATCCTCTAGAATAGACGTCACGGCGCTCGACGTTGACTTACTATTGGTGCTCTTTCATCTAATGATTCTCTAATTTAAACTAATGAATCAAGCCCCAAAACCCCACATACCGATCTCTCTCCCGCTCCCTGTCCCGCTCCCGCTAGCGCTCATCGCACCGCTCCCGCTCGCGGTCACGTGACCCGCTGGAGTCGGCAGCTCGACGCTCAACGTTGGCTTGCTATTCGTGCTATTTCATGTTAGAAGCTCTCATTTAAGCTAAAGAGTAGCCCCACACACCATTCCCTCTCCCGCTCCCGGTCTCTGTCCCGCTCCCGCTTACGATCACGTGATCCACTAGAATAGACGTCACGACGCTCGACGTTGACTTACTATTGGTGCTCTTTCATCAAACGATTCTCTTATTTAAACTAATCAATCAAGCCCCACGTACCGATCTCTCTCCCGTTCCCGGTCGCGTTTCCGCTCCCTCTCCCGCTCGCGCTTATCACGCCGCTCCCGCTCACGATCAAGTGCTCCGCTAGAATCGGCAGCTCATTGGCTTACCATTGCTATTTCATCGAACAATACAAACTAATGAATCAAGCCCCACATACCGATCTCTCTCCCGTTCCCGGTCGCGTTCCCGCTCCCTCTCCCGCTCTCGGTCCCTGTCCCGCTCCCGCTCGCGCTCGTCGCGCCGCTCCCGCTCGCGGTCACGTGACCCGCTGGAGTCGGCAGCTCTACACTACGTTGGCTTACTATTCATGCTCTTTCATGTTAGATACTCAAATTTAAACTAAAGAGTAGCCCCACATACCATTCCCTCTCCCGCTCCCGGTCTCTGTCCCGCTCCCGCTTACGGTCAGGTGATCCGCTAGAATAGACGTCACGACGCTCGACGTTGGCTTACTATTGGTCCTCTTTCGTCTAAGGATTTTCTTAATTAAACTAATGAATCAAGCCCCAGAACCCCACATACCGATCTCTCTCCCGTTCCCGGTCGCGTTCCCGCTTACTCTCCCGCTCCCGGTCCCTGTCCCGCTCCCGCTCATGGTCACGTGACCCGCTGGAATCGGCAGCTCGACGCTCAGCATTGGCTTGCCATTGCTTATTCATCGAATGATTCTTTTATCATTAGTTCAATGAATCAAGCCCCACATACCGATCTCTCTCCCGTTCCCGGTCGCGTTCCCGCTCCCTCTCCCGCTCCCGGTCCCTGTCCCGCTCCCGCTCACGATCAAGTGCTCCGCTAGAATCGGCAGCTCATTGGCTTACCATTGCTATTTCATCGAACAATTTAAACTAATGAATCAAGCCCCACATACCGATCTCTCTCCCGTTCCCGGTCGCGTTCCCGCTCCCTCTCCCGCTCCCGGTCTCTGTACCGCTCCCGCTTACGATCACGTGATCCACTAGAATAGACGGCACGACGCTCGACGTTGACTTACTATTGGTGCTCTTTCATCGAACGATTCTTTTATTTAAACTAATGAATCAAGCCCCACATACCGATCTCTCTCCCGTTCCCGGTCGCGTTCCCGCTCCCTCTCCCGCTCCCGCTCATGGTCACGTGACCCACTGGAATCGGCAGCTCTACGCTCTACGTTGACTTGCCATTGCTCATTCATCGAACGATTCTCTTATTTTAAACTAATGAATCAAGCCCTAACATACCGATCTCTCTCCCGTTCCCGGTCGCGTTCCCGCTCCCTCTCCCGCTCCCGGTCCCTGTCCCGCTCCCGCTCGCGCTCGTCGCGCCGCTCCCGCTCACGGTCACGTGACCCGCTGGAGTGGGCAGCTCTACACTACGTTGGCTTACTATTCGTGCTTTCATGTTAGACACTCTAATTTAAACTAAACAGTAGACCCACATACCATTCCCTCTCCCGCTCCCGGTCTCTGTCCCGCTCCCGCTTATGGTCACGTGATCCGCTGGAATCGGCAGCTCTACGCTCTACGTTGGCTTGCGATTGCTCATTCATCGAACGATTCTTTTATTTAAACTAATGAATCAAACCCCACATACCGATCTCTTTCCCGTTCCCGGTCGCGTTCCCGCTCCCTCTCCCGCTCCCGGTCCCTGTCCCGCTCCCGCTCGCGCTTATCGCGCCGCTAGAATCGGCAGCTCATTGGCTTACCATTGCTATTTCATCGAACAAAATAAACTAATGAATCAAGCCCTAACATACCGATCTCTCTCCCGTTCCCGGTCGCGTTCCCGCTCCCTCTCCCGCTCCCGGTCCCTGTCCCGCTCCCGCTCGCGCTCATCGCGCCGCTCCCGCTCGCGGTCACGTGACCCGCTGGAGTCGGCAGCTCTACACTACTTTGGCTTACTAATCGTGTTCTTTCATGTTGGATCAAATTTAAACTAAAGAGTAGCCCCACATACCATTCCCTCTCCCGCTCCCGCGCGGTCTCTGTCCCGCTCCCGCTTACGGTCACGTGATCCATTAAAATAGACGGCACGACGCTCGACTTTGGCTTACTATTGGTGCTCTTTCATCTAATGATTCTCTATTTTAAACTAATGAATCAAGCCCCAGAGCCCCACATACCGATCTCTCTCCCGTTCCCGGTCGCGTTCCCGCTCCCTCTCCCGCTCCCGGTCCCTGTCCCGCTCCCGCTCGCGCTCGTCGCGCCGCTCCCGCTTGCGGTCACGTGACCCGCTGGAGTCGGCAGCTCTACACTACGTTGGCTTACTATTGGTGCTCTTTCATCTAATGATTCTCTATTTTAAACTAATGAATCAAGCCCCAGAGCCCCACATACCGATCTCTCTCCCGTTCCCGGTCGCGTTCCCGCTCCCTCTCCCGCTCGCGGTCCCTCTCCCTCTCCCGCTCGCGCTCGTCGCGCCGCTCCCGCTAATGGTCACGTGACCCGCTGGAATCGGCAGCTCTACACTCTACGTTGACTTGCCATTGCTCATTCAACGAACGACTCTTTTATTTAAACTAATGAATCAAGCCCTAACATACCGATCTCTCTCCCGTTCCCGGTCGCGTTCCCGCTCCCTCTCCCGCTCCCGCTCCCTGTCCCGCTCCCGCTCGCGCTCGTCGCGCCGCTCCCGCTCGCGGTCACGTGACCCGCTGGAGTCGGCAGCTCTATACTACGTTGGCTTAGTATTCGTGCTTTCATGTTAGATAATCAAATTTAAACTAAAGAGTAGCCCCACATACCATTCCCTCTCCCGCTCCCGGTCTCTGTCCCGCTCCCGCTTACGATCACGTGATCCGCTGGAATAGGCGGCACGACGCTCGACGTTGGCTTACTATTGGTGCTCTTTTATCGCATGAGTATCTTATTTAAACTAATGAATCAAGCCCCAGAGCTCCACATACCAATCTCTCTCCCGTTCCCGGTCGCGTTACCACTCCCTCTCCGCTAGCGGTCCCTCTTCCGCTCCCGCTCGCGCTTATCAAACCGCTCCCGCTCACGATCAAGTACTCGGCTAGAATCGGCAGCTCATTGGCTTACCATTACTATTTCATCGAACAATGTAAACTAATGAATCAAGCCCCACATACCAATCTCTCTCCCGTTCCCGGTCGCGTTTCCACTCCCTCTCCGCTCGCGGTCCCTCTCCCGCTCCCGCTCGCGCTTATCGCGCCGCTCCCGCTCGCGGTCACGTGACCCGCTAGAATCGGCAGCTCATTGGCTTACCATTACTATTTCATCGAACAATGTAAACTAATGAATCAAGCCCCACATACCAATCTCTCTCCCGTTCCCGGTCGCGTTTCCACTCCCTCTCCGCTCGCGGTCCCTCTCCCGCTCCCGCTCGCGCTCATCGCGCCGCTCCCGCTCGCGGTCACGTGACCCGCTGGAGTCGGCAGCTCTACACTACGTTGGCTTACTATTCGTGCTCTTTCATGTTAGACACTCTAATTTAAACTAAAGAGTAGACCCACACACCATTCCCTCTTCCGCTCCCAATCCGATCCTCTAAAATAGACGTCACGACGCTCGACGTTGGCTTACTACATATTGGTGCTCTTTCATCAAACGATTCTCTTAATTAAACTAATGAATCAAGCCCCAGAACCCCACATACCGATCTCTCTCCCGTTCCCTGTCGCGTTCCCGCTCTCTCTCCCGCTCTCGGTCCCTGTCCCGCTCCCGCTTACGGTCACGTGATCCGCTAGAATAGGCGGCACGACGCTCGACGTTGACTTACTATTGGTGCTTTTTCATCAAACAATTCTCTTATTTTAAACTAATGAAACAAGCCCCACATACCGATCTCTCTCCCGTTCCCGGTCGCGTTCCCGCTCCCTCTCCCGCTCGCGGTCCCTCTCCCGCTCCCGCTCGCGCTCGTCGCGCCGCTCCCGCTCACGATCAAGTGCTCCGCTAGAATCGGCACCTCAATGGCTTACCATAGCTATTTCATCGAACAATTTAAACTAATGAATCAAGTCCCACATACCGATCTCTCTCCCGTTCCCGGTCTCGTTCCCGCTCCCTCTCCCGCTCCCGGTCCCTGTCCCGCTCCCGCTCGCGCTCGTCGCGCCGCTACCGTTCACGGTCACGTGACCCGCTGGAGTCGGCAGCTCTACACTACGTTGGCTTACTATTCGTGTTCTTTCATGTTAGATACTCTTAAACCAAAGATTCAAGCCCCACATACCACTCCCTCTCCCGCTGTCGGTCTCTGTCCCGCTCCCGCTTACGATCACGTGATCCGCTAGAACAGGCGGCCCGACGCTCGACGTTGACTTACTATTGGTGCTCTTTCATCTAAGGATTTTCTTAATTAAACTAATGAATCAAGCCCCAAAGCCCCACATACCGATCTCTCTCCCGTTCCCGGTCGCGGTTCCGCTCCCTCTCCCGCTCGCGGTCCCTCTCCCGCTCCCGCTCACGCTCGTCGCGCCGCTCCCGCTCATGGTCACGTGACCCGCTGGAATGGCAACTCTACGCTCTACGTTGACTTGCCATTGCTCATTCATCGAACGATTCTCTTATTTAAATTAATGAATCAAGCCCCAGAACCCCACATACCGATCTCTCTCCCGTTCCCGGTCTCGTTCCCGCTCCCTCTCCCGCTCCCGGTCCCTGTCCCGCTCCCGCTCGCGCTCGTCGCGCCGCTCCCGCTCGCGGTCACGTGACCCGCTGGAGTCGGCAGCTCTACACTACGTTGGCTTACCATTCGTGCTTTCATGTTAGATACTCTAATTTAAACTAAAGAGTAGCCCCACATACCATTAACTCTCCCGCTCCCGGTCTCTGTCCCGCTCCCGCTTACGATCACGTGATCCGCTGGAATAGGCGGCACGACGCTCAACGTTGACTTACTATTGGTGCTCTTTCATCAAACGATTCCCTTATTTAAACGAATGAATCAAGCTCAACATACAGATCTCTCTCCCGTTCCCGGTCGCGTTCCCGCTCCCTCTCCCGCTCTCGGTCCCTATTCCGCTCCCGCTCGCGATCAAGTGCTCCGCTGAAATCGGCAGCTCATTGGCTTACCATTGCTATTTCATCGAACAATATAAACTAATGAATCAAGCCCTAACATACCGATCTCTCTCCCGCTCCCGGTCGCGTTCCCGCTCCCTCTCCCGCTCCCGGTCCCTGTCCCGCTCCCGCTCGCGCTCGTCGCGCCGCTCCCGCTCGCGGTCACGTGACCCGCTGGAGTCGGCGGCTCGACGCTCAACGTTGGCTTGCCGTTCGTGCTCTTTCATTTGTTGTATGCGCTCCTTTTTGGGGATTTTGAATGCTTCCTGCAAAGTTTATGAGGATTTCAAACGCTGACATATAAATTTATGGTCTAAAATGTGCATCTGTAGTTAGATATAGCTTCTTTTGCACTGTGTAGGCTTGCCCCTGCACTCTCACGTAAAAATCTTCGTATGGCATATTACGCTTACGTAAATTCCATGATATCTTACGGAATTGGGCTCTAGGGGCTAGCGGCCGACAGAGATAGAATATTTGTAATGCAAAAGAATGCCGTAAGAATATTGGCAGGGGTGCCGCCATTTACCCCGGCGTAGGAGCATTTTATTAAATTGAATCCAAAATGACTGATATGAGGACCATAAACTTTGGTAGTTAGGTACCCTCTGTTTAGTGTTGTGATTAAATTTTAATCTCTTGAGCGAAAGGCGCTGCAGAAAAATGATGCGACACGGCGCTACAAGCAAGCGAATATTTAATTTGCAGAACATCGCGTACATTTTGCGTTGCATTAGTAAACCAGGGTGCTTAGACAAGTTGCCAATCGCTAACGCTTAATCGTCAATCGTAAACGAAAGGCAGCTAACTGTCTTTGTCGCACTAATATGAAAGAGTGATATAGAGGGAAAACTACGATAAGCGATTGGCAACTTGGCTAAGCATCCTGCAGCCCGTAACGAGAGTTCATAGCGTCAAGTGCAAAACTATGTATCGAAATAATCCACTCATAAATATGTTACGACGTTCTTATTGTTGACGTCCTAACGTCAACAATAAGAACGTCGTAACATATTTTATTTCGATACATAGTTTTGGCACCCCAGAGGCACCCCAGAGGTGCAAAGGAGAGTGCACGTTCTTATTACAAAGAATTAAAGAGCAATTAAGAGGACATATTTTTGAGCATTTTTGTATACACCTGCCTTTGACTGTATGAATTATCTCACCAAACAACTACGTCAGTTTGACGAATAAGTTAATTAATTACATGTTATATACGCTCCTTATGATTATAATAAAGCTCGATGTCGTATACAGATACACCTCACAAGAGGCGGTCAAAAGGTTAACAGTAGGTCTCTGGCATCAGCCTTGTTGCTCTTTCACTTTTAAATTAGCGTCAAATTAAAAACTTATTCAGTCAGGTCTGTAACGAAAATTGAGCAGTAAATTTAAATAACAACTCGGTTTTGGTCATTTTATAAACTATAAGCGATACTATATATAAAAACGCCGATAAAGTTAAAATTCCTAAAGATATCAATGACTGCAACTCAGGATTTTTAACCCTTAGGTGCATATGGTATCACACATTCTATTTCTGAAATGACTTATGTAAACAATCGATGCCAATTAGAACTCTGTTGCTCAGTCTCAATTGATTACTTATTTCGACATGTGTCATTTCGGTCGTATCGTTTTTGATACTGTATGCACCTAAGGGTTAATATCGCGCTAATTGGGTGTCCCTAAAAGTGAAAATGCCCAGGTTTTGCACTTAGCTGTTCTAATACATACCTTCAAGCTAGACCATCTCTCCAACAGCTGGCTCGATAGATCTTTGACCTTCTCCAGTACTGAGCTGATCTCTGTATTGTCATCTTGTGGTTTGTTGGGCAGTTCTACCGGCAAACCTGCATATTACACATTTTTCCATTAAAGGAGGAAAAAAAAACTTATGGAATCGCTGTGTCCACAATTGGCGAACAGGATGACGAGTTTCCTTTTTTATGATTTAGGGAAAATTTAAGGTAGTGAAAAATGTATTTCATCATCAGCCCATGTTAGTCCACTGCTGGACATAGGCCTCTCCTATTAACTATGCGTATAGACGCATTAGGAGGTAAATGTCCATAATCGCCACGCTGGGCAAGCGGATTGACGATCGCAGTAATGTGTCCACTATGATGACACCATTATTATTATTGATGTGTTGGGCCAATCTGTGCCGCTTCGACCAATCGTTGATCTATTGTGGCGGCCCTTTGTATTTTAAAGGTTGTTACTTATACCCGTTGAGTCCAGAAATTTCCAGATTCTTTGGGCTGTAATGCTGTGTACCTGGTGTACCTCATATGGTTGCCAATTGCCAATAATAAAATAATAATAATGATGACGCTGCTGCATCAATCTTGCAAATCAATCTTCTAGAATCGTCAGTGACACTTCAATCCATTCGACTCTTACGGCACCCGCAGGAGGAGTTGGGGTGGTGACAAATGTATTCTTACTGCCACACGGCAATCTTACTGCCGTTACCACACGGCAAGAAAAAAAAAAATGGAATGAATATAAAATGATAGAGAAGAAAGAATGAAAAATTTATTTATTAAAAGTAAAATCATAAATAAATTATATCCCAGCCAGCTCTCCACAATGGTAAAGAAATCTCAGAGACATACCCCCTTATTCATAAACGTTTGTTAACTTAACAAGCCGCTAATAATTGTTTGTCCTTTTCGGTCTTAACAATATGTCCATAAGAGCAAAAGGGACAAACAATTATTAGCGGCTTGTTAAGTTAGCAGACGTTTATGAATAAGGGGGTTAGTCTATTTAGGCAGTTGGTCTACCGTCTGCAGAATCTTTTGGCACTCACCAGTGGACTCATCTATGAAGACGTCAGGAGTTGGCATGTCTCCCAGCCAGCGCTCCACGATGGTGAAGAAATCTCAGAGACAGTCTATTTAGGCAGTCGGTCTACCGTCTGCATCTTTTGGCACTCACCAGTGGACTCATCTATGAAGAAGTCAGGAGTTGGCGTGTCTCCCAGCCAGCGCTCCACGATGGTGAAGAAATCTCAGAGACAGTCTATTTAGGCAGTCAGTCTACCGTCTGCAGAATCTTTTGGCACTCACCAGTGGACTCATCTATGAAGACGTCAGGAGTTGGCATGTCTCCCAGCCAGCGCTCCACGATGGTGAAGAAATCTCAGAGACAGTCTATTTAGGCAGTTGGTCTACCGTCTGCAGAATCTTTTGGCACTCACCAGTGGACTCATCTATGAAGACGTCGGGAGTTGGGGTGTCTCCCAGCCAGCGCTCTACGATGGTGAAGAACCGGCTCTCGGAGACCATCGTCTTGTTGGTTATGGGCAATCGGTCCACTGTCTGCAGCATCTCCAGTCTGGATTGATAAGAAAGAAAAATTATTGAACATTGAACATTTGGGTCGATGGGCCGACGATGTTACGAGATGTGGGTCGCTTCGGGGTAAGATTGACACAAGAACGGGATGAATTACGCGAAGAGAGGCCAATGCTCAGTAAGGGGCGCTCAAGGGCAATGATTATGATGATAAACATTTTAAAAAATCCCGTGGGACATTTAAAAAAGAATTACTAATATTACACTGGTTTGGTTGCCTATGGCTGGCTCAAAGCGAAAAAATTGTAAGATTGACCTAAAATATTTGCCCATGGCATGCACATAATTGTCCGGTCAATTTAGACATTTGGGGTTACCTAATTTCCCACCAAGCTGAAAATCGGTAAGATTGTTTCAAATATCATTAAAAATAAAATTTGAAAGTATAGGATATAAATAAGGATTTTTTTTATTCTAGGTCAAAGGTAAAAAAAAAAAGTTTTTCGCGATTTTTAGCAAAATGGTAAGTTTTATTGTAAAAGTACCTCAGACAACAATTGTAGATCATAAAATTATCTATAAAATGGACCTTTGAATATGTCAGACAGAACGTGTTAGTTCCAAGTACCAACATCAAAGATGCTGCTATAGCTATACTAAGATGTGAAATCGAATTGGAGATCAAAAATGTAAACAAATGGGATACCACCACAAAAAAATAATCAGGGGAAGTGGGTAATCTAAATTCATTAAAATACTTATAAAAAATGCGTATTTACAGTTACTGACGGTATGTACAATTTACAAATATTTTACAAATTTTTAATACAAAACATTAAGCGACATATGTTATTTTTTTAATTATATATTTCGCTACTTTTAATAAAATGTGAGGTGTTTAATTTATACTACTGGCAATTATAAGAAATCTTAAACATTTGGTTCGCAGTTATAACAATAACTAGTTTATTCGTAATTCATTACGGTCGGGTCCCCATTAATATGCCTAATATTAATAGCCCTAATATGAATTCGCATAACGGATTTGGCATAAATAATTAAGCATAATATTTAATAGGCAAAATAATAAAATTCCATAATGCTTAATACGCATATTACTGATTATGCATAATTGAAATATGCATAATATTATTAAATATAACTTTGTTCATCCTAATATGGATTAGCATAAGCTTAGAAATCAATATGAGGCAGATCAGGGTAAAACCAAGACAGTAAGGTTAAGTTCAAAAGACTAAAAAGCAGGAGTGACGAAGCGAAGTTGAAGCCTAGCTTTCGTCTATATCTCCTACACATCCTCATGAACACGTCAGATACAATCAATTAAATAAAACATTAGGTATTTAAAAATAAATTTTATTAGTAAAGAAATCACATCGTGGTAGGCGCATGAAGCGCACGTACAGAGTGCGTACCTATTTAATACGGGCGTATATTTTAATGATGCTTAAAACAGGATCTAGGGAACCTATTTACCTATACCATGATTTCTACGACGATAACTGTATCCCGTATAAAATACACAGCCGTATTTATGAACATTTTAAATTGCTAGGGTAAAAATGTGTACTAATAATTAAAATAATCAATATTTACTGTAAAATTATAAGTAGGTATACATGTATGTCAGTCAATAAAATATGTCAAGACCTAAACATTAACTGTTATACCTACGCACATATATGTACCTATAGTATATAATAGTATTATTAATACGTAACGTACTAATCGACAGTAACTTGGCAAAAATATTAGATACATATATAGTATCGGTTTCGCTACGCAATCTATGATCGGTCATTATTATTTTATCTATTATATTTTATACCTTTAATTAAGTATACCAATTAGTATTATGCTCATCCTAATTATTCCAAATCATCGTTATGATAGTTTACGTTATACGTAAATACATTATGCGTAATCGTTTATGCGAAATTATGCTTATGCCACTTAAATAGTATGCTTAACAACGCTATGCCAATTTGAAGTATGCGTAATAAATTATGCGAATTAATATAGACTCATTACGGTCACTACACTAAGAACCATTTAAGAGGGTTCGCATTTATAACTATGTACTTCAAAAATCAAAACAAGAGGGTGCTCCAAATGACTGTTTTATGAATTCATAAAAACTCCTAAAATTTAGCATTACAAAGTACATAAATACAGCTTTTAGTATTTTTACCTACAAATTAATCATTTTCATATGTCAATCAAAATGGATTCGATCGTATCTTTAGATGAAGACTGGAATTCGTTCCCCGACTATCCTAAAGATTAAAGTAACACGACATTCGTTTTCAAACATTGATTATGTTGATTATTTATATCATTCTAGCAAATTTTCTAGGTTTTATTTTTGTAATCAGGAACCGTGGACACTCAGACGTATGTTTTTTTATTGTCATATCCAAAAATATGTTAACAATTGTGATACTTTGTGTATCGAACATACCTTGACTTTCGCGTATCTACATCTACACATAAAACATTGTCTTAGGTTTAGTACCTATTTGGATAGTTGTAAGTGTAGATATAAATTAAATGAAATAAAAAATCAATCTCAAAATGCGACGCCGACGTTAATTTACAAAGGTGTTAAAAACTACATTCTATATAAAACGTTTTATACCCCTGGAATGTCACTTTAACATTGACTTTGTAATGTCATGTCATTGTCATAGATTGTTTACATTTTTGATCTCGAATTCCATTTCAGAGCTTAGACTATCTTTTTGTACTTTTTTTGTACAGAATTTTTCGGACTATTTTATGGCGTTGAGGCTTGAAACCAGGATTTTTTGGATTCTTGCCCGTAAAGCGGGCCACAGACGATCACTTTTAACTGCTCAATTTTAACTGTTCAGTCAAACTGTTCAGTTAAAAATAATCTAATGAAATTTTGATTACATCATTAGTTCAACTGCACAGTTTAAAGATTTGCCTACACACGTAAGTTTTAACTGAACAGTTTGACTGAACAGTTAAAACTAATTGTCTGTGGCCCGCTTAAAAGTAACCTGAAGTCCATAGGAGCGTCAGTGCACCACGGCGCCAGCAGCCTCAACCCGCGATAGTCGAGGAACAGGCGGCGACACGACACTGTACGCGACAGAGTGTGGCTCTGGTTTATACATCTGCAGTTCAGATACTAACCTGAAGTCCATAGGAGCGTCAGTGCACCACGGCGCCAGTAGCCTCAACCCGCGATAGTCGAGGAACAGGCGGCGACACGACACTGTACGCGACAGAGTGTGGCTCTGGTTTATACATCTGCAGTTCAGATCAGCCTCTGTAGCCTAGTGTCAGCCTCTGTAGCCTAGTTGGTAGTGACCCTGCCTACGAAGCTGGAGGTTCTGGATTCGAATCCCGGCGAGGGCATTCTTTGTGTATTTATTTATCACAAATGTTTGTTCCTTGGTCATGGCTGTGTATGTATCTAAGTATCTATACGTATATATCTATTATATATATCGTCGCCTGGTACCCACAACACAAGCCTTAATTGAGCTTACCGTGGGACTAGGTTGATTTGTGTAAGATGTCCCAAGATATAAAAAAAAAAAATAAAAAAAAAAAAATAAAAAAAAAAGGTACTGACCTGAAGTCCATAGGAGCGTCAGTGCACCACGGCGCCAGTAGCCTCAACCCGCGATAGTCGAGGAACAGGCGGCGACACGACACTGTACGCAACAGAGTGTGGCTCTGGTTTATACATCTGCAGTTCAGATCAGCCTATGTAGCCTAGTGTCAGCCTCTGTAGCCTAGTTGGTAGTGACCCTGCCTACGAAGCTGGAGGTTCTGGGTTCGAATCCCGGCGAGGGCATTCTTTGTGTATTTATTTATCACAAATGTTTGTTCCTTGGTCATGGCTGTGTATGTATCTAAGTATCTATACGTATATATCTATTATATATATCGTCGCCTGGTACCCACAACACAAGCCTTAATTGAGCTTACCGTGGGACTAGGTTGATTTGTGTAAGATGTCCCAAGATATAAAAAAAAAAAAAATAATAATAAGATACTGACCTGAAGTCCATAGGAGCGTCAGTGCACCACGGCGCCAGTAGCCTCAACCCGCGATAGTCGAGGAACAGGCGGCGACACGACACTGTACGCGACAGAGTGTGGCTCTGGTTTATACATCTGCAGTTCAGATACTGACCTGAAGTCCATAGGAGCGTCAGTGCACCACGGCGCCAGTAGCCTCAACCCGCGATAGTCGAGGAACAGGCGGCGACACGACACTGTACGCGACAGAGTGTGGCTCTGGTTTATACATCTGCAGTTCAGATACTGACCTGAAGTCCATAGGAGCGTCAGTGCACCACGGCGCCAGTAGCCTCAACCCGCGATAGTCGAGGAACAGGCGGCGACACGACACTGTACGCGACAGAGTGTGGCTCTGGTTTATACATCTGCAGTTCCGATACTGACCTGAAGTCCATAGGAGCGTCAGTGCACCACGGCGCCAGTAGCCTCAACCCGCGATAGTCGAGGAACAGGCGGCAACACGACACTGTACGCGACAGAGTGTGGCTCTGGTTTATACATCTGCAGTTCAGATACTGACCTGAAGTCCACAGGAGCGTCAGTGCACCACGGCGCCAGTAGCCTCAGCCCGCGATAGTCGAGGAACAGGCGGCGACACGACACTGTACGCGACAGAGTGTGGCTCTGTATACATCTGCAGTTCAGATACTGACCTGAAGTCCATAGGAGCGTCAGTGCACCACGGCGCCAGTAGCCTCAACCCGCGATAGTCGAGGAACAGGCGGCGACACGACACTGTACGCGACAGAGTGTGGCTCTGGTTTATACATCTGCAGTTCAGATCAGCCTCTGTAGCCTAGTGTCAGCCTCTGTAGCCTAGTTGGTAGTGACCCTGCCTACGAAGCTGGAGGTTCTGGGTTCGAATCCCAGCGAGGGCATTCTTTGTGTATTTATTTATCACAAATGTTTGTTCCTTGGTCATGGCTGTGTATGTATCTAAGTATCTATACGTATATATCTATTATATATATCGTCGCCTGGTACCCACAACACAAGCCTTAATTGAGCTTACCGTGGGACTAGGTTGATTTGTGTAAGATGTCCCAAGATATATAAAAAAAAAAAAAAAAAAAAAAAAAAAAAAAAAAAAAAAAAAAAAAAATACTGACCTGAAGTCCATAGGAGCGTCAGTGCACCACGGCGCCAGTAGCCTCAGCCCGCGATAGTCGAGGAACAGACGGCGACACGGCAGGTCGGCGTCGCGCAAGAGCCGCAGTAGCGCGACTTGTGCGCGCCGCGTCTTCGCGCGGACGACTGTACGCGACAGCCGCAGAGTGTGGCTCTGGTTTTTGACACCGGTGCGGTGTAACGCTTCTAGGTCTTCTTCGATCTGTGAAGAAATACGGATTACAGTTTTGAAAAACGATCTGGTAACCTCTGGAAGCTCAGTCGTGAAGCTTATTCCTATGGATTTTTGACATTTTTAGTTACCCTAGTAAAGAAAATTTATAAAAAGTTAAAAAAGATAATCGTAATGCTGACCATATTGAGACCTGGACACATCTTTTTATCCTTATGTGAGTATTTTTCTAATCTGTATGTAGGCTTAGCAGATGATTGGTGCGACAGTGTGTCATCATGGAATCAACTATACATCTCATATTGTAGAATATAATAGAATTAATTTATTTGGTGTAAAATTAAAATTTAAACTAAAAACAACACCAAAACGGATGCCACTCAGCATATAAAACGGATGCCGCTAGCTAAAGTTTTAGCCATGGCAATGTATTAATATAAGAGGAACGGATAACCTATATACTTTAATCATGTGCTAATTCTACTGCACTTTTGTTTCTTTCCAATCTGGAGATCCAAATCCTCAGGGTCTTCAATCCAAATGATTTTTAAAGCCACAATCTAGTAAGGAGCAGCGGTGCTAACGCTCCCACAGCTAGGGCGAGAGTCCTTCTCAACCGATGCATCCAGGCTGGGGGCGTCGACGTATTTGCTGACAGTGTTGGTGTAATGTGTAGAAAGGTAGACAAACTGCTGTAGGCCCTAGTGGTTCCAAATTGTTTTGATTTTTATGATTGCTGTATATTTTTATTGTGATGAATTTGAAGTTATTTTATTGAATTTGTAATTATTATATTATGTACTTACTATTATTATTATGGAATTATTTTGACATTATTTTTTATTTATTTTTATGACGTAACTAGCATATAAGTGATTTGGTGTTAATACTGTAAGCTTATGTGAATAAATACATTGAATTGAATTGAAGGAGTATGGAAGTGGTTGTACTCACATCGGCATCCTGTACGAGGTCGACCTTGGGCTTGTACTGGCGGTCCCGCTTGGGCCGGCGAGGGGGCCGCGGGGCCTCCACAACGGCCGCGGGGGCCTCGACGGCGGCCTCTGGAACCTTTGTTGTTGACACGTCATCTTCCTCCTGCAAATGTGTCACTTTTAGGTGTATTCACGAGATTGTCGGGACCGTGACGTTTTTTGCAAACTTTTAAGTACTGTTTGTCCCTTTCTATCTTTCAGACATATTGACAAACCCGAAAGAGACAAACAATACTTAGCGGCTTGTTAAGGTTAGCAGACGTTTATGTTATGAATAAGTAGTAAGAGGGTAAGACTCAATTTCACCAAAATTGTATTCGAAGAATAACGCTTACTCTGGGATAGTAATTTCAAAACTCCATATCAATTTGACACTAGTTTCTGAAAGTAGGTAAGTGTTATTCTTCGAATAAAAGTTTGATGAAATTGAGCGTAAGAACGTTAGGATTGTATTCCTACTACTTCCTTTGGTGTATTTTAATTTTATAACTTGGTGTTTGTATTGATAGAGAATTCTCGCACTGCCCATATATTTCTAAAGTAGCTGTCATAGCCGTCACGTTCCCGACAAAAGAGTTTCCCATGGAATAGACCTTTAGATGATTTAATTGTGGGGGAAACGTGCACATGTATTGGTATCCTCAATAAAAGATATCACTGTCTCAATCGTCTTTTGCTGTTATTCTTTCACGTCACCCAGGGAACGAAAGTTGCATTTTTTGCTAGAAGAAATAATCCGGCATGCTCTACTAGTATGATTACAGGATGGGTCATTTTTCAAAAAAATCTATTTTCTGGAGGGCACAGTTACATTACGAAACGGTGCCATTTGATGGTTGATTATCACTATTATTTTTATTATATTTTTAATTTAAGTTTTGCTGCCTCCAGATCTGGGTACAAATTTTCCTAAAATGTAAGGGGCTTAAAAAAGTTATTATTTTAGACCTTTTTTTCGTCTCTTTTGGCTCCGTAGAAAAGCAAACACAATACTCAAACATTGTTGCAACAAAAAGTAAAAACATAGATATGAACTGTGGTCAGCACAAAATGTACTGAAGTTTCTATGAAATCTTTCAAATACATCCGGAGGCAGAAACTTAATTCCGATGGCCAAATCATTTTGCACACTCTTTATCGACCTAATTACGGAACTATTTACAACTGTGCCCAGTAAAAAACAAATCCTTTTTTCTTCTTCATACATCAGTGACCGACTCTAATGATTACTGGGTGGGATCACCATGGAAAGGCATTTATACATTTTGATGCTATTAAACTGTGATTTTAAGGGTGATCCAAGATAACGTTTCTCACTAGACGCAACACAAACAGAAAATCATACTATCTTTTTCTGCCACCAATATTATCACTCCACAAAATGGGACAAACATAGAGATACCTCTTCATCCTCATCGTCGGAGTCGGGTTCAGCGCCGATCCACCCGCGGCAAGCGTCCGCCCCGCAGTAGCAACGCTGCGCCTCCTTTCTGCACAACAACACACTCTTACTCCTCTATTCTACAGTAGATACTGGAATAGTAAATTGTTTGATGTACATTTTGATCTTGCATAATAGTCTTATCATTCTTTTGACAACCCTAAAACAGATTTGACCTTTTGACCGCCGTGAATTTTTCATCGATCGTGCCCACAGATGTCATATATACCATAGATCAAGCAAACGTATCTACTTAGCGTGTCAAATGAACTCAGTAAAATCTACTGAGTTGTCCGTCTTTAATCGCAGCTTGCAGCTTTCGGGCGTCAAATTTTGTAAGTTGAAGTGACAACACAAAAAAATATGAATACTCAAGGGCCTGAGACATATTTAAAATCATAGGCAAGTAACAACTTCAGTACAAATCTGACACGCTTGGCCGCCATACAAATGAATGAACTTGTTTCTTCTATCCAAATCTAATTCTGTGGTCTTATCATTCTTTTGACAACCCTAAAACTGATTTAACCTTTTGACCGCCGTGAATTTTTCATCGATCGTGCCCGTGTCTCCATCAATACAAAATTACACCATACAGATTAGAGCTTACAAATAAATGGGACAAATTTCTACATTATAAAAACCAAAACAGACATTTGTCTTATTTATCAGACTCTGGCGTGGTGAGCTGAATATCGATTATCTGGCATATTAGACTATGACGGTCAAAAGGTTAAGTAGATAGATAGATAGATAGATAGAATACTCTTTATTGCACACCTTAACAAAAAAGAAAACATGGTTAAAACAGACGATTATAAATAAAATATATATAATAAAGTATATTTAGCTTCTGACAAAAATAATTTGTCAGGTTTGGTTAAGGCTGGGTAAACATGCGTTTTGAGAACATGGCTAGAGAGTCCCAACCCGTTATCATCGCGGCCCGCTCACGCGGCGCTATGAAAACGCGCGTGTTTGACCGAGCCTTTAAATAGGTAGCTGTAAGGAATCGAAGACTATAGTAAGAGCATTACAATACAATGAATAATAGAAACGTAATTTCAAGCACACTCCAGTTGCAAGAATTTCAAATATCGGCATTCGAAATTAGAATAATTTAAATTTTAAATGATTCGACATTGCAAATAAGCAGGGTATTTTTGTATAACTGTATGACTTTCCTTTCTTTTCCTTTTTAAAATACCTTTTCCTAACTAGTGCGCAAAAACGAACTTTGCGCACGCTTCGCGCGCGGTAATTTCTCTTTTTGACGCACTTGTTATGAAAAAAATCGTCCCTTACACGTGCAAAAACTTTTTTTTAACTCGGGTGATTGTCGCCCTCGTTTCACGTGGGCTCCAACTTTCACCCTCGCCGAAAAACAGCTTTCCCGCACTAGTTAGGAAATGTACTATTTTAGTACAGATGGTGTGTTTTTTAGGCTCTAGTGCGAGAAGTGTGTTATTTTACGCCAGGTCTAAAACTTCGGAGGGCCATCTGTACTAAAAATCGTCGTACGAGACACTCACAATTACATGTTTTTCGCACTTGTGTCGTTATGTACTATTTTCAGTACAGATGATGCTTTTTTACGCACTAGTGCGAGAAGTGATTAATTTCTTGTCAGGTGGAAACTTCGGATGGCAAGCTGTACTGAAAAACATCGTAACTCGTGTCGAATTAAAGCACTCCCTTCGGTCGTGTTTTAATTTATCGCCACTCGTTTCGAACTAAATTTTTTTCGTACTTATATCGTAATGTACAGTCGAGGAAATTAAAGGTTTGCACTTTGCGGTTCAAGTTAATTTGGTTGTGTTGTATGTTCTACGTACGTCCAATGTAAAGTGAGCCATAAACTGCTAAACATTCAATTTCCTCGACCGCACTATACTGTAAGCGTAGATTGCATACATGACGTATAAGTCGAGAATCAAACTGACAACCCTGTATAAAAAGAAAACTCACCCAAATCGTTTGAACTGGTAATCAAACGTAATCTCTTGTCCAGCAGCAATGTCTCTCTTACTGAAGAACCCTATTCTGAGCTCCCCATTCACGGTCCACTTCTGTGTCTCTGCATTCGGGTCACACGAGTGATTGATGAACCGGGATATGTTGCCTTTCATTGTCGCGTCGATGACCGTGTCGCCTTTTAAAGACATGAAGTAGTGGTGTAGGTTGTTCTCATCAGAATAGGTCTGCGCGCGTTTGTAGAATTGCTCGTAGTCTAGCACTTCTCCTACGTATTCCATGAGGAACTCGCCTCTGAAAGAAAAAAGTATTTGGTATTATAAGAATGTACTAAGTCAGTGTAGAGAGGTATCCTAAGGTCCTAAATTTCTAACCAACATTAATGACTTCATGCATAATTTGTATCCACTAAGAATAATCATCTGTTTTTAAGTGTGTATACATTTCGATAGAATAAAAAAGGTGGTCCCACTTTGTCACTTGTCATAAGAGTGTTTAGACATTTAATTTGTCTAAAGGTACTAGCCAATGCCGCCCTTATGGTAAGCGACAAAGTGGGACGTTTTACTAAAACGCTCATACTAAGAAATAAAATTCTACATACCTAATACTAATGACACAAAATGTAAAATTGTGTAATTTCATAAGTACCTACTTAAAAGCGGTATTGAAATTGAAAATGAATGTACAAGTAAAATTTGTTTTAAATATTGGAAATCCTTTCAATACTTCCATACTAATTCCAATCCATACCAACAAAAAGTATGAAGATGGTCGTCATTGTTCTCAAGTGAATAGATAGGTAAGGAGCGAAAAATGTCACGTAATTTATTTATTATGTGAGAAAAATAGATGGGTTCAATATTTTTCATGGTCTAATTGGCGGACTAATAATATTTTTTGGGATTTTAATCAATTGAAGGGTCCACGGAAAGAACATGTCTAGTCAATTCAAATTACAGAAGGAAAAACCACCTTACTTTTAACAGAATAAGGTGTGAATATGCCCTGATTTTTTTTAAGCACTGGACATGTTTTTTTTAGTGGACCCTTCAATTACTGATGCTAGTTAAAAGAGCCTGATACTTATAAACATTATCAATAATAGAATATTCTATTGTATTGTTGCTTTGCCTCCAATGCTTGCTTGCTCTACTTAATCATGTCCAAATTCGCTATTGCGATTAGCTTCTATTTTATTTCCTAAAAAATGATTACATATTCTAAATATAACAATAATTCTCGGCAGTACAAAAATTATTGTCTTATTCTTATTAACAGGGAATAGAATATATTATGTTACAACCTATAATTATACATATATAAACTTCAAATAAAAGTCGCATAAGCAATTTAAATAAGACTCACGCTGGAATGTCATCAGCTGCCTCAACACCGCAACCTTTCTTGTCAGCATAAAACACTTTCAAAGCTCCGTTTTCTCGCCTCTCGAACCTTCTGTTGGTACACCGATCGCCTACAGGACATCGCGAATTACTGGAAACAGCAACAGGAAAGATAAAAATAAATCAGCAACCTATTTGAAACAATGGACATGAAAAAATTAGTAGCATTCCCAACCGATCTCAACATGTTAATGAAAAATACTTTAAATTAGCTCCATGTTAGGACAAATCAGATAGTTTATATGGGTTTGAAGAATAAGCACTAACATGCTTCATGTAGCTATGGCTACATGTCATCACTTTTATTTTACATAGCAATAGCCTATCACAAAAATCAAAGCATGTGAGTGGATAAGAAAACAATAAAATAGACATACCATTCAATCATAAGCAGTCTATTTAGACAGTCTTCCCCACAGCCTAGCTCTCCCCGCTCAATCTCCTCTTTGGTCATAAAACAGTCACAAATCATCTTCTTTGTATCTCTACTGATCATTCGCTCACACAAATACTCATTCTCATCTAAGTGCTGGAACTGCCGCATTCTCTCCTCTATTATTTTATCATAAGCTTCTTTTGTTAGTGCATTAACAGCTTGGTCCTCTTCAGGATTCTGAGCTTCAGATACCGGTTGTAATCGTTGAGGCAGGTTCGGGCTAGCCAGTGGAGAGTTTGCCGGAGAATTGGCGCCCATTTCTAGCTCGCTGGAGCGACGCCATCTTGATTTAACTTTAACTGGCAGATCTGAAGGCACTGGAAATGAGGGAGAATTAGGAGCATTACTTGCAGTACTGTCTCCTAACTTCTCTTGACTATCAGAGTTGTTTTCTTCAAGCTTAAGCTTAGTTTGTGTGATTAGTGCTTTCTTTAATGGTGTCTTCACTAATCCATAGCCTTTTGACTTTTGTTTTTGACTACTAATAGTCTTAATTCTACTTGAGCGTCTAACTCCAGTCGGGGAAGACTCTGTGGATTCAGTCAAGTTTACAGCAGATTCTGTAACTCTTGAAGAGTTACTGTCATCTGAGACAATGGAACTGGGTGTTAGACTTGGATCTGGTCTGGCAGGTAATTCAGATGTCTGTGTTTTAGAACCAGGTTGGGAACAATCCATAGAAACAGCTCTAGAGGCATTTAAGTTGAGCTGCTCAAAATGCTTTTGGATTTCTCCATCATGTTGTTTCTTCTCTGTAGTTTCATCAGGACTTTCCATGTTGATGTTATAATAGAGGTCTTGGTTGTCATCTTCAACAATCTGAACAATAGTTATAAGCTCTTCATCATCACCTCCATACTCCATTGGTTCCTGTTCACTTGGAATGTCTGGGTTCATATTTTCTTTATTCACATTACTTGAATATTCATCAGTCTGATTATGTGTTACCTCAGTACTTTTTTCTAAGACTGTAGTTGCTGTATCTACATGATTCAAAATGCTTTCTGTTGATGGTGCTCCAGGCAATGGAATATCATTCAATAATGGAATACCAACTGGTAGAGGAACATCTGCAGTCAATGTCAAGCCTGGTAACGCTGAATCTGATGGATATGGTATGCTAACTTGAGCAGGCTCTGCGGGAAATGGAATTTCTGAAGTTAAGGATGCTTCAATTTGAAATGGTTCCTCTGAACATGTTGGAGCACCAACTGGTAGTGGAATTTCTGATGGCAATGATATGCCATCTAGTAAATTTGCTGATATTGATGTTGGTTCCGATATCAATGGTATTTCACTACATGCAGATTTCTCATATTGTAAGGGTTCTTGAGAAACCGTTGGTGGTTCAATAGGTAGAGGTATTTCAGAAGTTGCAGGCAATTCAGTCGGTGGTGGCTCACTTGGCATTGGTATTTCATTTGCTATGGAAAGCACAGAGTTTGTTTGTAATGCTGCAGTCAAGTTTGTTTTGCTTGCATCACCCTGGTGATTCTCATTGTTCAAGGAACTAAAAGTTGTCACTACACTATTATTTTCTGTCTGTGTATCTGCAGCTGTATTTGAGTCTGATTCTGAGCTGGCACAGGGGTCAACAACCCTAATTTCTACACTACTATTAGTTTCACTATCACTTCCCAAGTCGTATCGTCTTGTAAATGAATCTTCACTATTGAAGAGGCAGCGATATTTGCCGAATTTTTTGTGCAGTACCACAGTGGGTACTGGTTTTGGCGTTTGATTGGTTTGAGAGTCTTGGGAGACGGAAGGTTGGGCGTCTTCGGCAGGCGCCGGGTCCGCGGGCGGTTCTAGCTCGGCGGGCGCGTCGGGAGGAGGGTCGACGGCGGCGGAGGACTCCCCCTCGGCGGCCGCGGCCGCTGCCTTGCCCCGCCGAGGCATCCGCCGCGTCGCTGGCTTCGCTGCTGCCTTCTTTCTCCTTGCCATCGTGCCGCTTGCTCAGCACGGTGACTATCAACCTGTAGACATGAAAAACGAATACCTGTCAACGCCTGTCAACGCCACATGGTACGAATATTAATTATGGACCTACACACCTAGTTAAGGCTTTTTAGAGGTAATTCGATCATGTAGGACATGCTGGTATAATATTAAGAAATTTTGATATCATAACCACCGGTTAGAACGTTTCAGTACTATGTTTAATGAATACATGACTACATACCATTACTTTCTTAATCTAGCAATAATGTTTAAAGTCATTGGAGTTATGTAAATAGCACTACTATTACTCCTCGTAATACATGAATTAAGTATATAAAATAAATCAGCCAAGCGAGTTATATTTTCTCAGTTCATTAAATACTTTTTTAATTATGGCAGCCATCGAGAGTTAGTGTTGTGAAAATCCAAACAAAACATGAAGGTAGTGTTGTATGGCATATTAAAAATAATTAAAACACATAATTATTTTATAAATTACTTAATTTTGTAGTGATTTTAATTTTATTTTTATCAACTTGTACAAGTTTTTGCCTTGAAGTATAATAATTAAAATCAAATGGTTACAAGTTACAATAGGACACTTAATACTTTTATACACGGCGCGAGTAGCTTGCAGAAGAGATGGTCGAAGGGTCGGCGTTATTAACGTCTCGCAGCATCAAACTTACTATAGAAGCGCATTAATAACAGCGTAAAGGTGCGTTCAAACTAAAAGAGCATTCGCTGTTCTAACCTCCCACTCTACGAAATTCGATCGGTACACAAAACGTGATTGGTTGATTTCGTAGAACGGGCGCTAGAACAGCGAATGCTCTTTTTGTTTAAACGCACCTTAAGTAAGCGCACAGGCCATACGTGTAGTGTACATATGTATATATTTTCAATAAAAGACTTTCATAAAAGATGTCATTACTTTATAGCTTACCTGAACGGAATTCGATTGTATCTTTATGCAATTCATCTGTATAAAAGTACTTAAGGTAAGCGACGCAGTGGGAACTTTTATCAAAAAGCTTTATCTTCTGTTTTACAGTAACTGGCGTGTCTTTTACTATTGAAGTGATAGGTAGCCAAGAGAAAACTGTATTGCTGTAGTACACAGTACACCAGGGGCTCGTTTTAGATCTATAACGTAACATTTTCAATTTTGCTGTTTGCCTTTCTTTCTAGCCAATTTGTGCGTGCGTTAGAGAGGCAAACAGTGAAATTGTAGTAAGTAACTTTATAAAACGCGACCCAGATGTGCTAATGCCGCTGATACAGCCTGGCAAAAACAGAATAAAATTATAAAGGGGTGGGAATGTAGCCTCGTCCTTTTCAAATTGACATCAAGAGCTAGGCACCTTCGTTTTTTTATTACTTGCTTCGTGTAAAAAACCCCGTTATGAAATCATTCACTCAAATATCTTTACATTGCTAAATCGCATCACTACCAATACCATATCACAGATAAAATATAGGGAAGATTCCGTGTATTAAGACATACCTGAACAAACTATTGTCATCCTTTA
>JALPQI010010078.1:0-45365 GCA_025490895.1 Thaumatotibia leucotreta | reverse complement strand
CTTTCTAGCCAATATGTGCGTGCGTTAGAGAGGCAAACAGCGAAATTGTAAATTGTAACTTTATAAAACGCGACCCTGAAGGTGCATTCAGACTAAACGAGCATTCGCTATTCTATCCCCCACTCTACGAAATCAACGAATCACGTTTTGTGTAACGAATTTCGTCGAGTGGGGGATAGAATAGCGAATGCTCGTTTAGTCTGAATGCACCTTCAGGTGTGGTTTGGCCCTTAGACGATTAGTATAATGCATGTTCTTAGGTTTTTTTTTGTATAGGTACATAGTTACATACTCGTACTTGGTTTTGTTCCGTGAATCTAAGATTTATGCTTTCAGAGGAAAGCCTTTTATCTACCAAATATTGGGCCTCAACCCTGGTGTTTTTGTTCAGCAATTGCTTGCTACTGAAGAAACTTCGTATTCCTGTCAGGAAAAAACATCGTCCAGCATTCCGTTTTTTGGAGGTAGGTATATCTAATCGTTTTTTCTTCCCTGTTAAGAGTCTTAAGAGGGATAAAAGTGGCACTTTTCTGCTAAAGGACTTTCTGTTGCAAGCCTAAAAAATAACAATGAAATATGAAAATAAATAAACAGCGCGTACATAATCAATTTCTATTGTAGAATCCATCCCTTCATTCGGGATTCAATATACGCCCTCGCAGGAAAAATATCATTTTGATCCCTTGTAACAGTTGTAACACAAATAAGTAACTATTGTTTGCAGTTGGTATAGCAAGATCAGTGCAATATAAACTTGCCGCACGTAAAATTATAGGCGTTTCTTATTATCGCTGGGTTTTCGTTAATGGCCTGCGGCCCTACCGCAAACTTCGAAATACGTTTTTCTAACTCTATAAACAACTAACAATTAAATGCCCCATAAGTTACTTAAAAATTGACAAGTTTATTGATTTTTTGTATTTTTTGGGTTTATGTTTTTGTATTTTTCGGCTTTAGGATATCCAAAAGGATTTTTTATATTAAGGATTTTATAATTTAAATTACCTCTTCAAAATTGAAGTCCTAATTAATAACTGCAATTTTGTAATTTCGTGTAAAATTAAATGATATTTATTACATTTAACGTTTTAAATAACTAACAAATTCTAGTAGGTTCAATTTGAGTGTCAATTGTTTGATATTTGAATTCTATCTGTTTTGGTAGTTACGCGGTATAGGTGAAAAACTTAAGAAAGTCACCTGTTGTATGTGTGAGTGACGTGTTCGAATAGAGAACACTTATTTAAAATTAGTAACACAAACAAAACAAACGCCTATTCATACACGTCACTCACACATACAACAGGTGACTTCCTTAAGTTTTTCAGCTATATATCCCCAACGATATATAATTATAATATATGTAAATAGCGATATGGTAAACTTGGTTTATTTTGTTTCGTATATTATGACATCTTTTATGTAACTGTTATTTATTTATTTATTTATTATTATTAGTACATGTGGATTACAGACTTACAATTTGTAATTGTCCTACAAAACTCTTCAGAGTTTGTCTGTAGGATCACAGTCTCTTTTTAGTTACATTTATATCAAATAGTTATACATAGGTGTTATAACATTAAATTAATTATAAGCTAATATTATTATTGATATGGCAAATTATGGAAGTGTGTTTTCAGAAGCCTCTTAAATTTATTTTTGTTGGCCTGACACCTGATGGCTTCAGGCAAACTGTTAAGTAGGTAAGGGATGCGTTTCCGAAGAGTTCTATCACCATAGTGGTTAGTTATTCTAGGAACTAACAGTTTACCTGTAGTCGCGGCCTTTGTATTGTATGAGTGGTTGACAGGTATTAATAAGTTATTATCTGAGTTAAGGTCTTTACAGTTATGGTTATTAATGGTAAGTAGGTATTTATGTTTATAGCTAACTGGTAATATATTACATACTTTGAAGAGATATCTATAATTATTTTTGTATTTTAATTTAGTTTTATTGTTAACAATCAGTTTTAGAAACCTGAGTTGCATATTTTCTAGTTTGTTAATGTTAGTTTTAGTAGTGAGACCATAGCTATCTAGACCATAGCTCAGTATTGAATCTACAAGTGACATGTATAAACATCTTAAAGTACTAGTTGGAACTCTGAAGCTTAGGTGGAAGAATTTGCCCAGTAAGACTGTAGCGTAATCTTTATCTCAGATTGGTGCTTGTGGCAATATACCGAGAATGCTGTAGTATAGCTATATGAACATCATCAGAAGTTTCGTGATTTCGACTATAATTGCATTTTCGGCTATCTACCTACGTTTTAAGGTGCGGCTCCACTGAGGCGGAGAGGAGCGGGTGATGTGCAAAATTGACCTATTTTTCAAATTCAAAATTCGAAACACTGTCATGCGGTCTCATTGGCCAATTTTGCACATCTCCGCTCCTCTCCGCCTCAGTGGAGCCGCACCCTTAGTCTACATAATTAAATGATTTGAACAATAAAATTGCTTACAGATATCATTCTCTCTGTTACTCCTTGAATCATCTGTTTACATCTGGAAAATAATCCAACAAAACATATCTAAAAACGCCAAATATGTTATGGAGTTAGTCACTAAACCAAATTCTATGATTTGGCTTGAATGCGTCGGCGTCGAAGATCATTGCGTTGAGAATATTACAAGTGTCATGATGAAAATACTTAGTTTTTTTAGTTTGGTGATCGCTATTAATGTGATTGAGTTTTATAATAAATTTTGGAGTTGTAAGTAACTGTAAAACCTATTTAATTTTTATTTTGTCATTCTAGTTACACAATAAAAAGTAAAAATAAAAACCCTAACTACAAAACTAAAACTAAAATTGCTACATTACAATGGGTACAACTTATCTTAACTAATCTTAACAGGATAAACATTTTACAACACTTACTCAAACAAGTACCCCCCCGCATTGTTCCTGGCGCAAAAGTGCCCATTAAGCTCACTGCGTTGCCACGCTGAACCGCAATGGACAGTCTTTGCGCCAGGAACCAACCAGAGCGGGGGTCATGACCCCTCTCATGCAGGCGGCGCCCCAACTCACTAAGAAACGCCTTTGCCTCCGCGCACCAACAGCCTGACGTCTCTACCGCAAGTGGGACGAAAATAAACCGCTACCGCTGCCAGCAGAGACTTGCTGCGCTGAAAATATGGGAGGCGGCGTGAGTGCCTTTTTTTATTAAAGAGTCCGGTAACGATTTGGAAATAAATAAATTGCAATATAATTGGTAAGATAATATGAATTTTTAGTATTACCAATTTTTTTCGTCGATAAAATTAAGTGTACCTACTGTCCTTAATTTTTCGTTGTGCAAATATAAAGACTCACACTATATACATTTACATCGAGTTCACTGCTCAATTATAATGAACTCATTATACAACACTGTAGACGACTATAAAATAATGAATTTGACCAATCGCGTTTCAGTAAAAAAGACGCCAACGAGCGGCCACCTCAGGGTCTGCACTTCTTTTTGGTGTATTTATTTCATTATTTACATTTACTTACTTATTTTTATTGACTTGTAGAAAAAGTCTTGTACATAACAGTGTTACGATAAAGCTTTTCAATCTAGTACCTTAGTTAGTCCACTCAGCAAGCTTCGTAGCCTAAACACGGTACTCGACTGAAAAGCTCTCTATTATAACACGATTGTGTAAAACACTATATTAACAATATCCACTATCAAATCATTAAAATTCTTAACACTTTCCTTGCCAACTAGAGCTACGCGCTACGCTCGTAGCCGATCCCGTGATTTTTCCGCTTTGTAGCGAAAATAGACCTCCCACAGAGAACTCCCCTCGGGAGTTCCCGGCGCGCAATGTGTAAGAACTTACCTGCTTCGGAGTACCTGAAGATTAATCGCGGATATCGATACTCGTTAATTTCAAACATTTTGTCTCCGTCACTCCATTGTAAACGTATTAAGAGAACCAGAGATAGTTGCTCAATATTCAAAGTTTATATGCTCGTGGTAGACCCTCAGTGGCCATTTATTTACGTCGCAACAGTTCTCCTAAGTCCATTAATACTCGTAACGCCACACAGTTACTAATTGCTCTTCAGACTTGGCCATTTCTCGTACTGACTAGGTAAGGTACACTCGGCTAAGATCGGATCTATTGTTAGATCGGATGACCGCAATAACTACTAAAATAAGTATTTTTCCTTACTGGCCATATTATGCGTGACGCCATTTCACCCCGCCTCTCTCGCTAGTATGCAGCAACCGCTCAGCCGCATCAGTCGTGAACTACGAACGTTTAAAAAAAAAATTTTTTTTTCGAGAATTTTCGGAGATCCGATCTTTAACAGGAAGCAATGCACCTTCTTCTCCGTATTTTAGAGTTGAAAATAGATAGTAGTCCGATCTTAAGCCAAGAAGGTTTTTCGGTTGGGCGTCTTGAAAAAAAATGAATGCAAGTTTGAGTGTCGATTACTCCTAAGCTATTCGGCTGAGCGGCAACAAGTAAATTGATATTGAAAGCTTGATAAGTATTCGACTATGACTATCACTAGGGAGTCACTAACCTATATTAAATGATGCTTGCAATTTTATGTCGCCCTGGTCCCAGCAGTCCATTTATGTAAGTGAATTTGTGGTAATTAATCCAATCTTGATTATTTTTATTTCAATTACGGTGCACGGTGTGAAGTCAAGGTCTCCCTTCTAAAATATTTATTTAAATACTGTCTTAACTCTAAATAAATATGACTTCGGTAAATTTTGATTGAACTAGGTAGGTGCCTATATGGATTGGGGCGGTTTTGGCCCTTTCGACGCATAATGCCAAAAACGCGAAAGGCCATTTTGTCATTTCGCGTACTGAAAAAAAATACACGCATAAAGCCAAATACGCTTAATACCAAAATCGCTTTATGCCAAAAAACGCATAATACCAAAAACGCAATTCGCCATTTTGTCGTTTCGCGTATTGAAGAAAAACATCCCCAAAGAAATAATTTCGAAAATAGACAAACAGTTAAATATACAATAGTACCTACATTAAGATACAATGCGAAAAAAATAATGTTCGAAACGAGTGGCGATAAATTAAAACAACCGAAGGGAGTGTGTATGAGGTACGAATTTTCTTTTTTGCACGTGTATTGTACGACGTTTATCAGTACAGATGGACGAAATTTCGGCCTGACAAGTAGAAATGAACCATTTATTGCACTAGTAAAAATAAAACCACCATCTGTATTGAAAATATTTATTTTTATGTGACTTTTCCAGGTATCTTCATACTAAATAAGTAATGAACAAACTTTAGCACAGTTCATTTAGGTACTTACTTATATTACGATTACGAACTCTATCGACATGAAAATAAAGGCCTGCTCAGATATTTTTGAGCACCCTGGCCACAGTACAGTCGAACACAACATCGAAAATATCTGGATGCTTAGCCAAGTTGCCAATCGCTAGCGCTTAGTAGCGTATCGTAGTTTTCTCTCTCTGTCACTCTTTCATATTAGTGCGACAAAGACAGGTAAGACGATTAAGCGTTAGCGGTTGGCAACTTGTCTAAGCACCCTGAAGTCCCTAAACAGCTCTATCGTTACGTCAATAAAGGCGTGTTCAGATATTTTTGAACGCTCCGGACGCTAAGATATATCTGATGGCGACTGTACATTACAATGTTCCTGACGTCAATCAAAATGATAGAAATACACAACAAAATGTAGGTCAATCAAACACAGATAAGAACATCACCTCTATCATCCTTTTCACGTACACAATAAGGTCAAAAATCCTATCAGCTAATGTAGTTGATAAGTTTGTAATTCAGCAGCATCCCATTTTATGCTTCCAAATATGGAGAGATGATTCTAGTTCGGATTGCTATTGACGCATCGGTCTTTTTAATTCGGTTGGGTAACTGTCTTGTCTGGGGTCTGTGTTGCCACATTATAAGTATTTGCTCAGTTTTAGAAATAATCACCAAATCTAAAATTTAAACAACCAACTTTAACCGATTTCTCCAAGATCTGTAGTTTCCATAATTTTTTTCTATCATCAAATCCTACTTTCTGAATGCAAATGATTGTAAGTGCAATGCCTCCTTTTTTTTTTGAAGACGTTTAAAAAAAACATAACTGTCGCACAGAATCGAGAATTCAGGTAAGACCAGACTTTTTTTAAGTTATACATTGGCGTTTTTCTAATAACCTATAGGTAGGTAGACTGGGGTAAATTGGGGTAAACTTCCCTGGCGTAGTGACTTATTTTTAACCGACTTCAAAAAAGGAGGTTCTCAATTTGACTATGTTTTTTTTTTGTCAATTATCATACAATAACTAGGACGTTTCGAACTCAATATTTTTTGCACTTCTATCCTTGTTTTGGTGAATTATTATTTTATTGTATGTTGTTGCCATGGTTACGGTAACCTGAGTGACGATGGTTTTATGCAAAATTATGTAAACATGCATTTTTCTGGTATTAACAAGCCCTTTCCTTAATAGTCCTCCTACAAACATGGACCACAAGCATGTTTATATAATTTAAGTAGCATAATCTTGCATAAAACCAGCATCACTCAGGTGACCGTAACCATGGCAATAACAGACAGAAAAAAGGTGAATCACCCACTTGACATACTAGTTTAAACTTTCACGATTATCACTCATATTTAAAATACAACCCTAGCCTAGAAGTCAATAATCAAGACCAAGTGCGGGTAGTTCGAAAAACCTGCGCAGCTCGAAGGTGTTGATACAGTCTTCGTCAGTCTGCCTGAGACCACGGGTGTAACTTCATGCCCGAAAAGTCAGGATATAATTAAAAGTATGTTTACGCGATGACCCACTTAATAGAACAATTTGAATTGTTTCATAAAAAAGGACCATTACATCAATAGGACATTTCTCCCGTGACTTCGGTGGCAACATTTCCCCGAACCCGATTTCCTTGGGTATCTCTTTTTTTTTGGATAATATTGGCAGTCCTCAACTACGTCTACCAATATATCCAAAAGTTCTTCCATCTCTAACGGGATTCGTATGATAAGGCTGCCATCGAAGTCACGGCGGTTGAAAAGCTCGGCGAAATGCCCAATAAAATATGTATTGCGATTACTTGCTGATAGAAACAGTCAGGTAATAGAGGTAAACTGTTAACTAAGCAAACTAACCTGCCTTCAGCAATTTCCTTAACTCACTTAGTGCGTAATTAGTGTTTTTCCACTGGCAACACAGTTAGCAACTGTTGCTTGGTTGCAGGAATATAGAGTTGGGCACACCACCCTGGGGTTGCTACCGCGATCTACACGCACCTACGTATAAATAAAACATGCAAGCCGCACGTCATACTAAATGCCTTTCAAAAACGGTCCTGAATTTTAGTTAACAAGTATTATGACCTGCAGGCTTTAGCACATGATTGGTGCGACAGTATGTTGCTGCGAAATAGATTTCCCGTCTTTTACTATATATTCATAAAAGTGGAACGGTCAATCTCGCGGCGACATAATTATATTATTGTCAGATCAATTATGTGCTAACCGTACTGGTGAAGGTCGCAGGAGTCCGCTGGATCCGGGTGGCACAGGATCGGTCATTGTGGCTATCTTTGGGGGAGGCCTATGTTCAGCAGTACGTCTTTCGGCTGATATGATGATGATTATGAAGTGTCACCCCCGCTTCAATGCATCACGGTAATGAATTTCAATATCAATCTATAAAAACTTACGCCGCCATTTAAATACAGTTGTGATGGATCCATCAAAGTTTTGATTGGCTATTTTCTATAAACATTTGTCAAAGATGTTGCGGCGAAATATGCGCGGTGTAAAGAAAAGCGCTATGTCCTGCCCATCTGGGCACAATTGAACAATAGTTGCTGATGGTAGGACCTCGTGCAGGGTCCGCCCGGATAGCTACCACCGTCTTACCCGTTAACCTGCCGCTAAATAGCAGTGTTTGCACTGCTTTGCAGTTTGCAGTGTTTGCTGGTTTGGGGGTAAGGGTAAGACAGCCGGTGTAATTACTGGCATAGATAGAGGCAATCCATTTACGTTCTCAGGGTAGGCAGCGCATAGGCGATTTTCTGATCGCTATATCCATGGGCCTCAGTTCCTGCTTTCCGTCAGGTGGGCTGAGAGCTCAGTTGTCTACCTTCGTCACATAAAAAAAAGTTTTTGGGCATTTTTGAGCTGGCGTTAGACGTCCATGTTATAGTATAATATATGCTCACAAATCCAGTGTGGCTTGGTTTTTAATTGAGCTTACCGTGGACTAGGTTGATTTGTGTACGAAAATCCCATGATATTATTGGTATTGAATCGGTATAAATAAATGAATATCTTGGGACATGTTACACAAATCGACTTCGTCTCACGGTAAGCTCAATTAAAGCCTGTGATGTGGGTGCTAATCGGCGATATATATAATAGATAGTTAGATACATATAGATACTTAAATACATAGATGGCATGGCTGCCAAGGAACAAATATTTGTGACAAATAAATACACAAATAATGCCCTCACCGGGATTCGAACCCCGTACCTTCAACGTCGTAGGCAGGGTCACTACCAACTAGGCTATGATAGATAGATTCACTTGTTTCTTCATGAAAATTACATCATGTTATTGGTTTACAGATAGCACAAATTCACAAAAAGATCGTCAAAGAATTATTTTGGTCACTACGCGCGACATGTTTCGGAAAGCCTATAACACTCAATTTAGATCATCATCATCATCATCAGCCTATCCACTGCTGGACGTAGGCCTCTCCTATTAACTATGCGTAAAGGTAGACGCATTAGGAGGTAAACGCCCATAATCGCCACGCTGGGCAAGCGGATTGTCGATCGCAGTAATGTGTCCACTATGATGACACTGGCTGCCCATCATCATTTTTTTATCAAATAATGGTCAGTGACACTTCAATCCCATAGTCGACTCTTACGACATCCGCAGGAGGAGTTGGGGTGGTGACAAATATATTCTTACAGCCGTCACCACACGGCCGATAAATTTAGATACACCATCAATATTCTTCATAACTATTTCTAGAAAGTTTTTATAATAATAGATCCAAAAACCCAAAATTAATTTAATGACATATCTCTCGTCCCACTCCCCCACCTAACATTCAATCTAGTAGTTAAAAGGACATCACTCAATAAATGGAAAATATTAATAATGGAAAGTACTAATTAATACTAGTACTTTCTTTGACATAACCATTGCTCTTGATGTGGTGCTGCTGCTGGAGGAGGATGGAAGGGATAAGCTGGACGGAAAAAATATCAAATGAGGAGGTATTGAATAGGATAGGAGAAAAAAGGACATTGCTTTATGTAATTGAAAACAGAAGAGTAAATATGATAGGGCACCTGCTAAGACATGATTTTTTCCTCCAGAACATCATAAAAGGCAAGATTGAGGGAAGGCGAGGCAGGGGAAGGCCAAGGCGAAATTATTTTGAGCAAATAAAGGAAAAGATCAAAGTCATGTCTTACCAAGAAGTGAAGGAAAAAGCCCAGAAGAGAGACGGCTGGCGATTGCTACACTGACAAGAGCATAGCTCTTAAGTAGAAGAAGAAGAAGAATACTAGTACTAATGGGAAAACGTTTGAAGCCACTGCAGCGTAGGATAGGAGACCAGGGTGCTTAGCCAAGTTGCCAATCGCTAATGCTTAGTATCGTATCGCAGTTTTCCTTCTCTGTCACTCTTTCTTATTAGTGAGACAAAGACAGTTAGCTGCCTTTCGTTTACGATTGACGATTAAGCGTTAGCGATTGGCAACTTGGCTAAGCATATGGAAGGCCTAGCCATTCTGCAATCGTAGGTATACGATAAGCGATAAGTTACGTGACCATTATAATGTCTGGAAATGGTCACGTGACTTTTTGTTCAAATCTGTTATTTTCATACATTTATTACTTATCGCTTATCGTATACGATTGCAAAATGGCATCTTGGCAAGGCATGCTGGGGTAAGAGTCAATATTGACTAAATACGTTTAACAAACTTACCCCTCTTCATAACTTAGCAAGCTTAGTATTGTTTATCTCTTTCGCTCTTATAGATATACATATTGGGACAGACAATACTTAGCAGCTGACTAAGTTCAGAGACGTTTATGAGTAAGGAAATTAGCTCTTATTTTCAAGTTACTATGCGCTTGGACGATTAAATAATACACATTGTCTTATGATATGATATGATACAGAGATCGGACAAACGTGCGTCATTGTTCGAAATATTATGGATATGACTAAAAAAATTGATTGAATAATTAATCATTTAATAATTTTCTGAAAACCTTATTTTCATCATATTGAAGCTTTTAAATCAAATTTCACGAAATTATTCGTTTAATTATTAATTTAATCAATTTTGTTGTCAAACATTGTGTTGCGAACAATGACGCAATTTTTTCCGATCTCTGGTCATATGAAGCTGGGTAGTTCTATGCGATTATTCAGTCGCAACAATCAAGTCATTACCGAACCAAAATTATTGACGAACTGCGTATTAATAGTGGAGTCATTTTCGATTATCTTGTAGCAGATGCATGTTTGTCTGCTATTCTGGCATACTAGTCTCGTTTGCTTTTATAAAACGGTAAATTAAGTGGTGATGGTATTGAACAAAAAAACGCGTAATAAAATCGCATAGAAACACCGATCTATGAATTTTCTCCTTTGATTACATTCAGCCATCGAGCCATCTCAATTGAATCTCGTCTCACAGCTCTATGTGCGTCCCAATCCACCCCTCAACCAACAGGCTTCAGTATCCCTCCGACCGGTCGAGTGACGCCACGCGTCACCGTCGCACATACGCGCCGATGCAAAGGTAGGAAAAAGACAAAAAAATTAATTAATAATAAAAACACAAGTGCATGATTTGAATATCATGTAGTATGTGTTTGTGGTTTGGAAGTACCAGGGTCGCAGAATTGCAAAGGACATTCGTACATCCTTTCAGTGTTAAATGCCCTTTCACCTCGTTTAGCTTGTTTGTCTTCGAGCAATATTTATTTGGTGTCCTCCGTTTTATGAGGTCTTGGTGCCTGGATATTTATTTATATATTTTTTGTAGCGTTGGTAAGTATTTTAATAGTGAGCGTAAGGAGTTTTGCATTTAATTAATGAACTACTTCAAATTCACCGATTTTGAATGGAAATTTCATTGCAGCCATTATTTTTGGCAAAAAACGCTTAATGTATTATGCGATTTCATAGTGAGCATAAGGAGTTTTGCATTTAATTAATGAACTACTTCCAATTCAGCTTTTTAACATTTTTATGGCAATTTTGTATGGAAATTTCATTACAGCCAATTATTTGTTGCAAAATACGCTTACGGTATTATGCAGTTTAATACATATTTATGAGTGGGTTATCTAAATCAAAATATATCATAATTATACCTCGATATTGTTCTAGCAGGAACGAGAGATTGACAAAATTAAACATCGACATAACTGTTATCGATAAGTTGTATAGTTGTCGATAAATAAATTTAATAAATAAGTCATGTGCCGTATTATGATCGATAGCAAGAATGTAAATAATATTCAAAGAAAACATAATTTTCTTTCTTATTTTTATATCTTGTATTTAGTACCCGGGTCATTGTCAGATTTAAGTTATCGTCTTTTCGGTAAACATATCTAAACTTAAGGAATTTCTGTACTTATTTTAGGATAAGACAATTGACGGTACAACTAGGTTCCTCGGTCTATATAGCCCTATGCAATCAAAATCGTAACATAAATTTATAAAAGCTGTTAAATTTGATCACCAAGTGGACAACTTCAACAAAATTAATGTTATTTTAACCACCGCACCGGATGCATATGCCGTTTCGCGGAAACGAGAAAAGCTAAGTTTTCCCATACAAACGGTTTTGGAAAATTTGATCCTAGATTTTTAACCACAAATCAATGACTTATAAGACTGATCAAATCATTTATTATTATAAATATTAGATGTCATATACCAAAGAAAAACGACCAAGATCACCTATGTCCGAGGTGGGTATGGTTGCTAAGACCGAGTGGCCGAGGGGTACAGGCATCAGCCGCGAAAGCTGAGTACGTGGGTTCGATCCCCACCTCGGACATAGGTGATCTTGGTCGTTTTTCTTTGGTATATGACATCTAATATTTATAATTTATATAGTATTAAGTAGTGTGACTACTGGAGAAAAATTAAAAGTACAAATCAAAATATTTAGTTAATAAATAATTTGATTTGTACTTTCGCAATACGTTCATTTATTATTGTCAAATACGACCAAATGACGTGGAAATATTTTCTCATTATTATGAAATATAATTTTCTTGTTTTGGAACCTAGGTTTTTTAGTACAGATGGCCCTCCGAAGTTTTGGACCTGACGTAAACTGAGCCACTTCTTGCACTTTAGCGCGTAAAAAGGCATCATCTGTACTGAAATAGTATATTGTGAATAGTAAATGACTCGAGTTAGTATTCCGCTTACCGACGGTGATGCATACAATGTTTTTCATCACACTTACCGACAAAAAAAATAGTTTTAAGACAAAATATTATTAAATGACGTACTGACATTTCTATTACTGCCTAGGGAATTTCACTTTTCTATTATTCCCGCTACGCATGCAAGTAATGGCGCGCTTAGAAAACAAGTGCGATGAAAATTATTGTTACTTACCTGTAATGTGTAATTTGTCAGCAAAAAACATTTATTCCTTCAAAGTCTTAAAAGGGAACATACTTTCCCACAGCATTTTCAGTTGAGACCTTTTAGAAAAATACGTTTTCCTTAGAAATGTCAAGGGACGCGAGTTAAAGAGGTTTTCGCAAGAGATGTGGCCCTTAATTTAATGTCTTCTTTAACGTAGGTCACATTTAAAAGTGAATCGATTCCAATTTGGGTGGATTGAGCGGAAAATTACGTATTTTATTGGGCACTTTAATGTAAAATGCTTTCGTATATATATATCGCCGGTATACTACGAACAAATAAAACATGGAAGCCGTACGCCATACTAAATTGCTCGGTCCTGAATTTTAGTTGACAAGCGTCACCCCCTCTTCAATGCATCATGATAATGAATTTCAATATCAACCTATAACAACTTAAGCCGCCATTTAAAAATAGTTGTGATTGGTCCATCAAAGTTTTGATTGGCTATTTTCTATAAACATTTGTCAAAAATGTTGCGCCGAAAAATGCGCGGTGTAAAGAAAAGCGCTATGTCCTGCCCATCTTGGCACAATTGAACAATTGTTTTTGGGAGCATTTTTGAGCTGACGTTAGACGTCCATGTTATATATGGTCGCAGCCGGTATACTTACAAACCGGTATACTCTTGGCTCGACTCAGTCGTTTTAAGTCAAGTTCTTAAATTCGTACCTTTCTGCTTTCGTCACCCGTTCTTGAATTTCCAATTTCGTGTGAAGCCTATTTCATATTTGGTAAACTTTGTGCTTTTCATCATCATCAGCCTGTGATAATCCACTGCTGGACGTAGGCATCTCCTATTAACTATGCGTATAGACGCATTAGGAGGTAAATGCCCATAATCGCCACGCTGGGCAAGCGGATTGGCGATCGCAGTAATGTCTCCACTCTATGATGACACTTCAATCCCTTAGTCTACTCTTACGACACCCGCAGGAGGAGTTGGGGTGGTGACAAATGTATAGCAAATGAGACCAAAAAATATACCTAATTATACGTATCGTTGATAATATAAAACTACGTTGCATTTTAGTTGAAATAACACATATCGCACGCCTAGATCTAAACAGTATCAACTCAAAAAAGTACTTTTTTCAGAAATCACAAAAAACTAGTTTTGGCGTTTGTATGCGAAACTAAAATCTAGTTTTAAGATAACTGGCTCGAAGGCCAGTATCTCAAATGACCAGAATCAAAACTTAGGTAATTGGGTAATAATAATAGATATAAAAGATGATTTTTAAGTTAACACAGTTTTGCATGTTAATTCGTGTATATTTGTGGATTATTTAGAGTTGAAACTCTTTTGTTGATTTGTTTTAAAGTTATTACATCTTATTCTTTATAATTTAACACTAAATGATTCACAAATAGAGTATTATGTAAAAATTAAAACAATTTTATTAGGCTTTATTAGATTTTATTTCAACAGATTAATTAATTTTTCTACGAGTAGGTAATTATTTGGCACTAGAGATATCATTATTATCAAATCACAAATCCTTTTACTAAGTTTACTAATAATTTCCTACGCCATTTCATAATTCTAAAACAACAATAAAGTGGGTAGGTAAGTAAATGAAGTAACCATGAAAACAGTATTAACTCAAAAATACATAAAATCAGGGGTAGCTAGTGTTGATATCTTGCTACCTATATTCCATAACTGTTATTAACAAGAATAATTTGCAATGTTTCTTAATAATTACTCAATATGTTTCGTTTTGAATAAGATAAACCTGATTTCCGAAAAATTTAACAAAACAGAAATAACAAAAAAAATAAAATTATTTTCATTAAAAGAGAACTACATCAAAATGTATAACAAAATATTTCTTACCTCGCCACATAAACAGTTTTAACTGAAAATACAACAATGACTAATTCTGATAATATTCATAAATAGTGTATTAACTCAAAATAATCACTAACAAGTGGCTACTTTTAAATCAACAAGACTGTAACAAGTCGAAATAGCACTGTATTGGAGACTTGGATTACGTCGATCATGCGGAGCAACTGACAATACTGCTGTTTAGACGGTACTGATATAATTAAAATAAGCCAGCAAAAGGTACTTAAGCGGCTGTCATTCGGCGTGCGGCGAAGATATTGTTGCACCGGTGTTTGTGGCTTACGCGGCTTGATTTGTAGAATTCAAATATGCAGCTAACTCAAAAGTGAAGTTTTTTGAGTTAATACTCTTTAGATCTAGCGTGCGATATGAATGGCTTGAATGATTACAAAATAATGTATCTAAACTAAACATATCGCTATGATCTTTAGCAAAACTTACTCGATATCGATAAAAAATATTTCTCTCCCTTAGTTTTGATTGTGACAGTTTTTTGGTTTTGCTATGGATTTTCCAGGTTCTGACTAAAATAATCATTGGATGTCATTATACGACATTAAAAAACACCGACGTACGAGGTGGAGTTCGACCCCACCTACGAACAAATAAAACATGGAAGCCGCAGGCCATACTGAATTGCCTTTCAAAAACGGTCCTGAATTTTAGTTGACAAGTGTCACCCCGTCTTCAATGCATCACGGTAATGAATTACAATATCAACCTATGAAAACTTAAACCGCCATTTAAAAATAGTTGTGATTGGTCCATCAAAGTTTTGATTGGCTATATTCTATAAACATATGTCAAAGATGTTGCGCCGAAATATACGCGTTGTTAAGAAAAGTGCTATTATCCTGCCCATCTTGGCACAATTGAACAATTGTTTTTGGGGGCATTTTTGAGCTGGGGTTAGATGTCCATGTTATATATGGTCGCAGGACCCCACGTATGTTAGCTTTCGCGGCTGATGCCTAAACCATTCAACAAGTATCCATAGGCTATGGACGCTGCTTATAAAAAGATGGCCAGCGTGCTTGCCAGCTTGAAACAACTTAAAAGTGAGGTATGTCATTTGGAAAAACCTCTAATTAAGATAGTAGAAGACTAAGACTGTCACTTTTCTACCGTTTCATAGCTGCTTAATACCAGTGAGGTTGTAGCCTCGGAAACAATAGTAAGTGTAAGTGATAGAAGATCATTTTAAACTGGTTTTATGTTGCGTGTGTTTGACTGTAGAACTGTAAGTCTCATAGATTAGCTCACTAGAATGAGCATTTTGAACCGTTTATGAAGAGCTACGTTTATCAGCGATAGTATAGATATAGCGATAGGTTAACCTTTTCGAGGAGTTTGTTATGCAGGAGATAATCGTTAATCAATATATTCATTATTTTATCCACACGTCTGTGATAGAGCCAAAATCGGGTTTCTCTTGCCGTTGAAATAAAAATTACTAAATTAGAGTTATTCAAGTTCAATTTTTAATTTCTTCCAAATGTGTTTACATCATTATGAAATGAGACTGCAAGTTATGAACAACTGAACACGGTCGGTATGAAATCAGTAAATTTTTTTTCGTGATTTTCATATTTGTTCCACGGGAAACCTTATTCAGAAAGACAATCTTAACACGTTTTTCACAGTTGGGATCATGACCCCGTAATCGCCCTGTATTATTATCACACACCCTGATCGTCAACTTAAAGGCTAAAACAAAAATTAAAATGTTTTGATCCATCTAGTACATGTATCTGTGGGCAAGCTATTCAACGATTCAAACAAAGCCTGAGGACTTGCAATAGCGGAGTCGCTATCAAAAATATTAGAGCGTCCAGAATGCTCACAAATATCTGTACAGGCCTGTATTGTAAACGCCTTAGAGTCCATGTCCAGATATTTTTGAGCACCTTGTCCGCTTCGATATATCTGATGGTGACATCACGGAGATGCGATGTGGGTTATTCATTAGTGCACAATTTCCTTGGCCGTGTTTTAAAGACATTTACGACATTTATAAAATACGATATTTTGCGGTACGAGGTTTATGTGAATATTGCCTGTATATAAGTAGCCTAGTCAGTATTGACCCTGCCTACGAAGCTGGAGGTTCCGGGTTCAAATCCCAGCGAGGGCATTATTTGTGTATTTATTTATCACAAAGAGTTGTTCCTTGGTCATGGCTGTCTATGTATTTAAGTATCTATGTATCTATTTATATATATCGTCGCCTAGTACCCACATCACAAGCCTTAATTGAGCTTACCGTGGGACTGGATTGTTTTTTTTTAAGCAAGAAATTAGGATTGTCAGGTTGTCAAAATAGTTTTATTTTAAAGTATTCTATTAGCCAAATATTCATGATTTTTTTCAAATTTTTGGACCTATGGATCAAAAGTTTAAGGGGAGGGACACAATTTTTTTTTCTTCTGGATCGATTATCTCCGAAAATATTGACTTTAGAAAAAAACTTTCTGTTAAGATCCTTATTCTTTTTAAGATACCTATTCAATGATACTCCACACTATACATTACAGCAAATAAAAAAAAATCATCCCCACTTCACCAGTTGGGGAGGTATCCGAAAAAAAAGCTAGTTTTTATTGTACCACTTTGTTGGCATGATTGTTAAGTATACCTGTACCAAATTACAGATTTATAGTAATAACAGCCACTGAGCTATGCTGCGGACAGTCGGACAGACGGACAGACGGAATTATTGTGTTAATTATACGTTAACTTTAATTATTTTGTTAGTAGATAATTAAATAAATATTGTTTGTTTATTCCTTAGTATAACGCCGTCCCTTCAACTTACATAAGAACAGACACGTGTATTCCCGGCCTTAGCCACGGAAAATTTTCTAAAGCAAGAAATTAGGGTTGTCAGTTTGTCACGTCACATTAACTGCGCATGTAAGGATCGTGTCGACATCCCTGGGGAGGCACGAGTCAGGGTAATGGTACTCTTAGGCAAAGGTTACAGGTAAATAGGGTAAGTGTGTTGTTATGTGGGACGAGTGAAGGTCGGGTTTTAATAATCTTGCCGTTATACCTGCCCCAGTAATTTTTATTTCACTTTATTTTTTTAAGCATGTATTTTTTTATTATTAAGGTCTTTGCTCACTAGACCACCATACCATGACATGACGTAGCATAAACGTATCAGACAATAGTACATTTCGATACAAGCGCAAAAAAAGTTTTTTTCGACGAGGGTGAAAGTTCGACCATCACCCGAGTTAAAATGAAGTTTTTACACGTGTATCGAACGATTTTTTTCATAACAAGTGCCTTAAAAAGAGAAATTTACTCAGACGAAGCGTGCGCAATGTTTACTTTTCCGCACTAGTTAGGAATAAATTATTCTTTGTATTGAAAAGTATGAGACTATGCCCACTAGGACGTTACGGCGCCGGCCAAAACGGTTTCATACTTTTCAATACAAAGAATAGTTTTTTGTCTGATACGTTCATGTTACGGTCATGGTATAATACGGTCTAGTGGGCAGAGACCTTTAGGATACAAACGCGCAATAATGACCAAATAAAAAATGTGAAAACCGACTTCAACCTCTCTATAAATAAATAAAATATCTCTATAAATAAATAAATAGACCCCGACTTGGTGCCAATGGGACCATCTATACCCGTTCAATAAAAACCGGCCAAGAGCATGTCGGGCCATGTTCAGTGTAGGGTTCCGTAGTTAATCAAAAACGGCTGGGCCGATTATGTTCGAAATAGTTTTATTTTAAAGTATTCTATGAGCCCACTATTTATATTTTTTTTCATATGTTTTGGACCTACGGATCAAAAGTTAGAGGTAGAGACACAATTTTTTTTTCTTCTGGAGCGATTATCTCCGAGAATATTGACTTTAGAAAAAAAACTATCTTTTAAGATCCTTATTCTTTTTAATGATATTCACACTATAGGACTACATCAAATAATCACCTTGTTATTTAATTTGGTCAAGTTTAGGCTTATTCGACTCAGAATCACGAGCTCATTCGATTTTGTAAGGAGAAATAATATTTCATAATTTTCATACAGTTTTCATTCCTTCCATTACGCTACCGCCTTTGAACATCTATGAAAAAACGGTATCGTAATTAAAAAAAACATTTAAGGGACATTTTCTCGTGATCCTTAGTAGAACAAGCCCAAACTTGTCCGAATTAAATTACAAGGTGATTTCAACAACGGTTTGAGAAAACGCCTAAATAGCTTTGCTATAAAACTGTCCTGACCTATTACGAAACAATTTACCCATCAAAACAGCATAAATAATGGCATTTGTTTCCATCTATTTCGCCGCCATTAATCGTGACAGGAGCGACGTGTATTTTTCCCCCAAAAACTCCATTAGCCGTAATACTTATAAAATTGGTCGGTAAACAACTCTTCTTAATTGAGCTTGTTCATACATCAATTAGGGATAACTCGTTTTGTACAATTTAGGTACGAATTTAATGTACCTTTTTAGGGTACCGCAGTAAACTGGGAACCCTTATAGTTTCGCTACAACCATCTGATGACTATCCGTCTGTCTATCTGTCTATCTGTCTGCAATATAGCTCAGGTATACATATTAATCACGACAATAAAAGGGTAAAATACTCTTAAAAATTATCTTTTGTCCGCAAGTGTGATGAAGAACATTGTATGCATCACGGTCGGTGAGTGGAATACTAATTCGAGTCATTAAAAGCCCTCCGCCTACGGCGTCGGGCTTCTAACACTCTCGTTAGTAATTCCATACTTACCTCCTTTGATGCACAATGTAGGTACTATTATTTACTTACCTCAAACTGCACAGAAATAATTATCGAGATACTTAATAATCTACGGTTTAATATTTTGCTCGTGTTACAGGCTCCATCCTGTATACAAGTAGTAATTCATATCTACTTGCGAACAGATTGCAATGAAAATCGATTTGCATTCAAATATCCGGAGCATACGTGCAGATAAATGAAATTTAGAACCCTGGTGCTGGCGCACATACACTACGAGTATTACATAAACCATTTTCAAATCATACAGTCTGTGACCGTCTTGCGGGCTGTGACGGACAGGACGAGTGAAATCCTGTTTTCAACTTCCCAAGAACGAAAAAATGCTCGCTCAGAACACTAAGTAAAAACGCGGCTTTAGATTGAATTGTACACATTTGAAAATTAAGTAAAAAATATGTAACATTGTATATTGAAAATATGTTATTCGTCGGAAATATTTTAAGAGTCTTCATCCTGATATACATGTATATATACTCGACAAATTGGAAGCCTAATCCACTCTAGGGGCCCTTTATTGAAAGCTTGTAACTTGTAATACAACTAGAAGTCTCTTTTTAAAATGATTAATTAGATAAGGACTTCCGCTTATATTACTATTGAACCGCAATCAGAAAGGGATTCAAAAGTACTGTGACACTGTACACAAGAAATGACACAACATTTACCGGGAAAAAAGTTGTTTAGAGATGTAGTGGGTGATAAATTAATAGATTGTCTGTAAGTCTCTGCACTTGAACAATGAATATAACTATGAATACGTCCTAGATTGACTTACACACTGTTGTGTCAACAGTACTTTCGAATCCCTTTATAATTGCGGTTTGATAAATACAAGTTACAAGTTTTCAAGAAATAGGCCCCACGACTATGTTCAAATGACAAGTGAAGGGTCCACGGAATGAACATGTTTAGTCCTTCTGAAAACAAATCAAATTTTGTAAATATGCACCATAAGTAAGGTTAATTTTCCTTCTGAAATTTGAATTGACTAGACATGTTATTTCCGTTGACCCTTCAAGTAATAAGAGATTTCTTACAAACCGATTTATAGCCTCACTTTGACAAGGTTCCTAGTTCAAAATTCCGCGTGGCCTAGGGTTCTAATTCGTTGGCTGTACGTCCTTATTCAATTCACAAAGAGTTCTTCAATTTAAATTTTAATCGGGAGGAAACGGATTTAAGCTTAATCCGGAAAGATGATGATACAGACGATCTTGGACTTTATTACGAAAGGAATTGAGTTTAGTTCCTACAAAGAAGGAGAATTAAGTGAGGTTTTCTTGTGACACGAAATCACAACGATATAAAGCAGTTTTGTCAGTTGTATTTAGCTTTTTGGGTCAGCAGTGATTTTCTGGAATAAGTTTCGTAGCTGGGTTCTACGTAATGCTGAAAATTAAGCGTATTGTGGATTATTCTCGAACTTTCGAGTTTTAAACGTCATTTACTCTCCCCTCGTCTACGAACAAATAAAACATGGAAGCTGCACGCAATACTAAATTGCCTTTCAAAAACGGTCCTGAATTTTAGTTGACAAGTGTCACCCCATGTTCAATGCATCACGGCAATGAATTAGAATGTCAACCTATAAAAACCTGATAAAAACTTAAACCGCCATTTAAAAATTGTTGTGTTAGTCCATCAATTGATTGATTGGCGATATTCAATAAAAATTTGTCAAATATGTTGCGCCGAAATATGCGCGGTGCACGGTGTCACGAAAAGCGCTATGTCCTACCCATCTTGGCACAATTGAACGATTGGTTTTGAGGGCATTTTTGAGCTGGCGGTAGACGTCCATGTTATATATGGTCGCAGCCCCTCATGCAAGTACGGATACCAAATAACTTTATGGCTCTAGTACAAAACTTGTGATACGAAGGAGGATGGGTAAAAATGTATTTACCCAGGCTTAAAAATCAATAGAAACAAGCGAAACCTCATTCCAAAGATGGTTTCATATTCTACTAATTTTATATTTTGCTGGTAGGACTTCGTGCAGGATCCGCCCGGATAGCTATCACCGTCTTTCCTGTTAACCTACCACTAAATAACAGTGTTTGCACTGCTGTCTTTCGGTTTAGGGGTAAGATAGCCGGTGTAATTACTGGCATAGATAGAGGCAATCCATCTAAATCCTCAGAGTAGGCAGCGTTTAGGCGATTTTTTTATCACTATGTCCATGGGCCTCAGTTCCTGCTTTCCATCAGATGGGCTGAGAGCTCAGTAGTCTACCGTTATCACATAAGAAAATGAATAAATAAACAAAAAATTCTGATAAGGCGGTATGTGTCATGTAAAATTATTGTGTGAAAAAGTTATGGCTACCTAGAATGACCAATCAGCAATGAGAAATTTCGTATTGTTATACTGACACTACCAAGATACAGGTTATTGTGGTAAATAAATACACAAATAATACTGCCCTCGCCGCAAGGAATAATTGTCCTAAAAACGGAAATACATTAGCATTAATAAGAAAGAAGGTATAATCAATGATTTACCAAAAAATGAAGTGACAAAAATGTGAACAATGAGGGTTTTCGATATTTTTTCTGCCACCAGGCGGCGCTAGAGGCGTCGGGTCCAAACAACTGTCAGATTCATACAATTCATAGATACTTGACATAAAATATCAATTTTTTTTTTAATTTGGAAGTTTATTGATTTTGTAATCGATTACGACTAAACGCGGTCCTCAAATTGAAAATTGAGCTCTAAAACAGGCGCGCAAAGTCACTGGTACTAAAAATAATTACTAGATCTTTGTTCACTTCATGGGAATTGACTTGGAAAACAATATTCCTAAAGTAATGGTTTTAAGAGTAAATAAACCCAAAAATTACATTGAAAATTAAATGCGCGTATTTATTTTAACAGTTCGTTAGGCCTTCCGCACAGAGCTGCCATCTCACCGCCCCATAGTGGCAGGAAAAGTATCAAAAGCCCTCATTTAATCGGCAGCCAAGTTTGTGAGCATCAATAAACAATGTGGAAATTCCATCCCAGAAAATAAGCACACAATATCACATGAGCTCTTTCAAAGATTCCTTTGTGCCGCCCGTCTTTTGTTTTCGACGTTCGAGTACCTACCAAATGAAAGTGACACAGTGTTTCGAAACATGCATATGCGAATTTGAACCTTAATGCTTTGGCACAGGGTTTCGGTTAGTTTTTGTGGTTATGGTCAAAGTGAATCTCGATTGGAAAAAAGAAATGTGGTTGGCGATATTGCAAGTCCAGTCTATCTACGTTTCTGTCACCATTAGGTGGCCTTTTGTTACAATTGGTAGAAGCGTATGTGAATTCTACAGTGTGTAAATCTAATACGGACGATCAATTAAACCAGGCATGGAATTCATTAGTATAATCATGGATTACAAGGTTTTTTTAAAGTTACTCTTAATTATGACCCCTCAGATTTTTTTTAAGATTATCGGAGCAGCAATGTAGGTACGAACATTTGTTAATGTTGATTTGGCAGTTATGTCATCTGCTTTTGAAATTAGCTGTCAACGAGAGTTTAACTCGCGTATGATTCTCTACATTACGCGCCGAATTATGTTGTGCGGAAAAATTTGTTGCTCTTATTTTAAGTAACTTCCCTTCCCACCTCTCCGGGACCAGTATTCAGGCAGGTGCGGCGGCTAAAGCGGCCGAAAAGCTAAAAACTCATAAGTACAGGGGTCTTGGTCCCGAATACATTTTCATGCCATTCGGGGTTGAGACCCTAGGCCCGTGGGGTCCCAATGCTATCCAGCTCTACAAAGAACTCGCCAAAAAGCTGGTCGACACCACCGGTGACCGAAGAGCTGGCAGCTTCCTCGCGCAAAGGATTAGTATTGCCATACAGCGGGGAAATGCTGCCAGCATTCTCGGCACCATGCCAAGGGGGCCCCATTTTTTAGATGTATTTTAGGTTTATTTAGTTTTAATTTAGTGTTATTTATAAGGTTTTTTATTTACCTATTTATTATGTAATTATTGTATTTATCTACTTAAATTAAAATGTCAAATTAATGTCAAAAAGTTAATAACCACTTAAAATGTTAACTTTTTAAGTAAAATTTATTTGAATGTACTTATTATGTCGTAAACTAACACCCGTTAAGAGCTTCGCCCGTATTAGACTTACACCCTGTATAAGAGGTGAGATTTTATTGGTTGTTCTCCGTTTAAGATTGTTGTCTTTTTCAGTATCGTTTTCCAATTAGGTAAAAGATAAGATTTTTTATCACGTGTTTTTTTTCTATGCAGGTCTTTTAAATTAGCCACTGCTCCATAGAAAATCAATATTTCTTTTGGGACAAAACAAAGGACCATGGGCAAATTTGTATGGGCACTGCATGTCCCCACCCACCAACAGAAATGAATCATGTCTCATTTAATAGATCTTGGCAAACTAATGAAGTTTTAGTACGTACGTGTACGTGATAACCATGAGTTGTTACATCCGTCTTTAGGCGTAATATAAGTGTAAATAAAAGAGACACGGCGATACTCGCCCGGCGGTGATAGCTGATAGCTGGGCGAGTATAGTCGTGTCTCATTTATTTACACGGGAGTGCGTATCTTTTGTTCGTGTTTATAGCCGATTGTTCATAGCTTATACGTAGTAGCTCGCGGTGAGACCAGTGCCATAGCTTAGTAGCTAGCGGTGAGACCAGTGCCTTAGGCAGCGGTGACTGTTTACCATCACGCAGCCCGGCATGCTTGTTTATCAATCAACTAAAAATCACTTAATAAAAAAAACTTTCAATGAGATGAGCAAAAAATATGTAAACACAAAACACGGTTTTCCAAGAAAACCCCATACATGGCGATCCTGATCATATAACAAATCATCAGGTTGCTAAGATCTATTCAATGAGACATGTTTCATTTCTGTTGGTGGGTGGGGACATTTTTGTCCATGGTCCATCTTTCGCCTTTTTCCTAATCGGAACAAGATACCTACTGAACATGCCCTTATCATTCAAATTTCACTATGTGTACTAGTATAAAGTAGAACACACGTAAAACTACAATTTATGTACATATATTAAACCTAACTAATCTACTTAACCTAACCTATATCTATTGGCCCTTGTGGCATTGTACCGAGTATGCTGGCGGCATTTCCTCGCTGTATCGCAATACTGATGCGTTGTGCAAGGAAGTCGCCAGCTCTTCTTTAGTTACGTCAACCAGACGTTTCGCGATCTCAGCAAACAATTTGCGTGCGCTGTTGTCCCATGAACCTAAATTTTCTACGCCAAACGGCATAAAATCGTACTCTTTGCCGAGGTCCTTATATTTATAACGTTACTACCTACGAACATATTTAGTATTCAAGTAACCTTTGCGAGTGAACACAGATCATAGCCAGCCTTTCTCAGTCGACTGCTGAACGTAGGCTTCTCCAATTACTTACTCGTATATAGATGCATTAGGAGGTACAGTAATTCAGATAACTTCTGGCCGTGTTCTTTGTCTATTGTTAGAAAACCGCAAGATGCTACTGTATTTGCATAAAACAAAAAACACCTTATTTAAATTGCGACACGATCAGAAGTTATCTGAATTACTATACCCGTAATCGCGAGGGGCTTGGACTCGAGTCAGTATTCCGCTTATCGACCGTGATGCATACAATGTTTGTCATCACACTTGCCAACAAAAAATAAGTTTTAAGACATTATAATTATCATTAAATGACGTACTGATATTTCTATTACTCCCTAGGGAATTTCACTTTTCTATTACTCCCGCTATGCACGCAAGCAATGGCGCGCTTAGACAGCAAATGTGATGAAAAAAGTATTTAGCGAAATATGTAATATTATTAAACCTAGTATATTCTCCAAAAACGGTTTTCTGTATGAAACAATACGTAATAAATACGATAAAATGATTGACGTCAGTGTACGGAAACGGTAATAAACGACCTATTGTCTTTTTACAAATACCGATGTTCAATATTTATTGTCGTAAACAGTGCGCCAATAAGAGTTATTTATGCGACTGCTGTATAATGAGAGGCATTAATACACGGTGTTATATATGAAATGAATCAAAAGAGAGTTTCATAAGATATCACGATTGTTTGCAAACACTTCTAAATTAAATTACACTTTTTATGTAATGATGGTCATCATGGATTTCTATTTATCTATCTATTATTTATATCAGCGCTCAGTAACAAAGTAAATCTTAATTGAGCTTATCGGGGAACTAGGTCGATCTGTGTAAGATTGCAAGGTCAGTATGGGTAAGTCCGGCATATATAATTTTTAAAAAAGTCCGTCATATGCGTCTTATACTGTTGAGTTAGGGGTGGAAATCAGATGGTAGACGGACTTTCTTGATAGACGGTCTTACCCGCACTGACCTTACCATCATATTTTATTTATGTATTAAATTATATTGTTTTAAATAAACGTTTTTATTCTACACTAATTAATAACGTGATATTATTTAAAACAAATTCAAATATTTAACGCATCGGAAAACTTTCGGTCAAAACAAAGCAGTATACGTCGGATTTGGCTAAAGGTACTGCTGGTGAGAGTGACCAGGATCCTCTTAATAGGTCGAATACATCGAGCAATTATTGACTAAAATTACGTGAGTAACCTGTATGTTTAGCACATAATTGGTATGTCAACATTATGTCGCCGCGAGATAGATAGGTCAAAATTCTTTTCGTTGTCTTGTTTCATACTTCTTTGGTTGCTGTTTCGACTCAGTATATAAAAAAATCCGATGCACTTGTATTTCTTTTTCACGCTATATTTTATTCCATACATCAGAAATTGAAAACAAAAAATTATATCATACAAAAATCACAACTCGGTCACGTTCTTTAGGGACACGAAATAAGACAACGAAAAGAATTTTGACCCAGATTTTCCATCTTTTACTAACTGTATGAATAAAAGAGGGATCTATAGTCTATCACGTGGCGACATATTGTCACACTAATCCTGTGCTATGCCTAGGTACTGATTCGCCAAGTATTGAAAGATATTTTTATTTCTTTTAATAATTACCTCTACAGATATACTCCATTTCAAATACCATGGCCCGATGGCACTTAAAACTTAACAATAGGACTCATAATGTTTGTCTTTTGTTATCTAATTGGACCACTTCAAATCAGCACGTGCCGGGTCACCTGCATGCAACTAAAGCGAGATTGAGACATTTAGGTACTTGAAAATATAAATAGAAAGACACCCCGCCGCAAAAACATGTAGTCAGGTCTCTTTTGTTATCACTAATCCTATTGTTGTTTTGCCGTGTGGTGACGGCAGTAAGAATACATTTGTCACCACCCCAACTCCTCCTGCGGGTGTCGTAAGAGTCGACTAAGGGATTTAAGTGTCACTGACCATTGTACAAAATTGATGATGGGCAGCAGCGTCATCATAGTGGACACATTACTGCGATCGCCAATCCGCTTGCCCAGCGTGGCGATTATGGGCATTTACATCCTAATGCGTCTATACGCATAGTTAATAGGAGAGGCCTACGTCCAGCATTGGACTATCATAGACTGATGATGATGATGATACAAATTTCTAGGAATGTTTACTTAACTTGGCCCCCGCTCTGTCGTGCGAAGAAACCCCATGGGGACTTGAGTAACTTTATACCTTATAGCTTGTTAAATTTAAGTGGATTCTGGTTTCAAATTAAGGAATTTCTAATCTAGGGATCACATCGAATTTTAATGATCTTGATAATTATAATTAGAAGTATAAAAGTTTTGATTTGTGAAATTGCAATTAAGTTGTCTAAACATACAAGTGGGTGAATCAACTTTTTTCTGTCTGTTATTACTTTGGTTATGGTCGCCTGAGTCACGCTGGTTTTATTGTTGTGGATGATTCAAATTATAATGCTTTATAAGGGTGTAGATAGTTCCACGAGAGTTGAGATCACGCACACATCAACATGTCATGTAAACACACGGGGAATTTGAAATTAGTGTTCTTTTTTCGTACTGACAGCAAACCCAATTGCAACTGTAAGATTGACCGAAACGTTTGTCCAAGGGATTTGCTTCAATATTTCGACGCAAGTCATTCATCCATTCACTACATTTTTTGTAATTAGTACTTACTTTATTTGGGTGTGTGTGTAATCATTCACCTCAACTCTGGTGAAATTATCTATTTATAGCGTTAATTTAAAAACTTATCAAACACTAAATTTATGAAACTAATTCGATAAGTAAGTTATTCTGCTTATATTATAAAAACGTCTATCGCTAATCGCGCCACATTGCTATAAACGCATGTGGGTACTGATTTAGAAAAAAAAGTATGTCGTAAAGTTTTCGTACATACATAAGCCCTCTTGATAACGGGTTTATGTGATAAAAACCTACTTGTATACGATTCTCCATCTCGCCAACTAAAAGTCGTAAACGTAGTCGTAAAAGTGCGGATATCTACTGAAGTTTTATTTCCATCGCTGGCTAAGCTGAGTGGGCAACTTTGAACATTTTAGCATTGGTATTGTCATCATCATTATCATCATTATTAGCCGAAAGATGTCCACTGCTGAACATAGGACCCCCAAAGATTGCCGCAATGACCGGTCCTGTGAAATGGAGATCTTTTTTTTATCAGCTGTAAACCTAAAGTATGGTATCACTGTCTAGGTCTTTTAAAAAGAATAAGGGTCTTTAAAGAAAATCTTTTTCTAAAGTCAATAGTTTCGGAGATAATCGCTCCAGAAGAAAAAAAAAATGTGTCCCCTTCTAACTTTTGATCCTTAGATCTAAAAAATATGAAAACAATCATGAATTATTTTAAAGTAGCTTAAAGAATAATTTAGGTAAAACTATTTTGAACTTAATTGGCCCAGTCCTTTTTGATTAACTACGCTGAGCATGGCCCGACATGGTCTTGGCCGGTTTTTTAAAACTTTCATTTAGTCTTATCCTTATATTGGACTTATTTGTACGACTGTCTCACCAGCATTCAGCATTCGGAAAAGGACAGAACAGGACTTAACGTAGATATGAATGAAGTCTTTTAAGGACTTATTTTATGTAGGACATTAAAAATGGAATCCTAGTAGACATAATATTTTTTTTGTTCATATTTTCGCTTGTATGTATAATACATGATCAAACGAACTTCAAAGTGAAGTTCGATCAGTATTATATGAGTAAGCTTCATTCGAAGATATAAAAACCATGTAGTCCTTTAACTTACTAGGCAACTCATCGCATGTTTGGAGTGGGTAGTAAAAACCTTAACTCAAACAGTTTTATCCCTACTTCTACTCCTACCCTAGGTGGGCACTTGGGCTTGCCGCCATTGCTCATTCTTTTCAGAGATTAAGAGTAGGTACTTTATAAGCAAAACTTTCTTTCTGGGTTTACGGGAGGGAGGGAACTTATATCTTCGAATGAAGCTTACTCATATAATACTGATCGAACTTCACTTTGAAGTTCGTTTGATCATGTATTATATTTCTTAAGCTTCATTCTTCAGATATAAAAACCATGTAGATGTTAAGAGTTGAAAGTTTTGCTGCATTTCGCTTATAATAAAATACTATATTTGATTAATATTGTATATTTAAATTATATTTCAAGGAACAATATTCCAATTATAGGTACAATTTTCAACGTCCTTACAAACTGTAGCCTTAAAATTACATACCTAATAATTATTCATCCGGAAGGCAGATGGCTCGAGCAAAATTGCCCTCATCAGTTAACGGGCGGTGGTAAAATCGAGCGAATGTTTCTGACGTGCTCGTCCAGCCTGCAGCCTTTCGGATAGCGTCGAGCGAAATGCCCGCGCGGTGTGCGGCTGATGTCGCGGCGTGCCGCGTGCTGTGCGCGCTGAACGTCGCGACATCAATGCCACTCTCACTGAGTACTTGCTTGATCCATCTGCTAATGGATTGAGCAGATGCATTTTTATGTGGTTTTTTAAAAGTTAATATAAGATTTTGGGAGCTATCGTTTCTTAAATCTGATGTAACATAACGGTAATCTTCTACAACAGTCGCCGGGCAAATGTTTCTATTACTTTGGAAATATGGTAAGTACAAGATCGGTTGATCACGACCTGCGGCTGACGTTTTTATTGTGTCGTATATCATTATCTTAACACCGTTTGGACCTACGATAATGTTTTTTATTTTGATTAGAGATAGTGTTTGTACTCTATGCGCGGTACATATCGCCAACAAAATCGCTAACTTTTTGGTTAATTTTTCAAGGGAGATTTCTCTATTAGGGCCCCATGTTGTAATGTGATTTAAGACAACTTGAGGGTCCCAAGTATTACTATATTTAGGAATCATCGGCTTTAATTTATAGACACCTTTTAATAATCTTTTAATTTGATCATCTGAACAAACATTGCTTCCAAGTAGAAGCGACAAAGCGGACCTGTGATTATTTAATGTTCCGTATGATGACCCTTTGTCAAATTCCTGCGTTAAAAATAATAGGACTGCGGGAATCGACCCCTTGTAAAAATCAACATTATTTCCTAAGCAAAATGTCCACCACAGTTTATAAGATACATTATATTGACGTAATGTATTCACTGAAATGGAAGCCAGCATCAGACTCAGTGATGCGTCTGGAGTTCCTCGACTTAAAAACGCGCTCCGGAGAGCTTCGCGGCCGTAAGTCGGTTCAATTTCGAATTTCGAGTTCTGGAACAACGGAATTGAGCAATGTGAATATTTGAATCAAAATACAATATTTCTGATATTATTAATCTCAATAATAACGGGAACCAAGGTTGAGACGGCCAGTACGGGAATACTAGAATACCCGTGGCGTTTTCGTATATAATTTTTTGTAAACACTTGAGAACTAGCGCAAATGGTGGAAATGTGTAAAAGTTTGTATGACTCCAGTTGATAGTAAAGGCGTCAACTGTCATGGCGTCTGGGTCTGGCTTCCACGATACATAGGTCTGACATTTGGCAGAAGTGCGTGACGCGAAAAGGTCGATTTCGGGCAAACCAAGCTTTAAGGTTATTTCTTCGAAAGCTTCCAGGCTCAAATTCCATTCAATATCCGGATTTTGACGTCTGGATTCCCTATCTGCTTCTACATTATCTTTTGTGTTGATATATGATGCGAATAGCCATATCTTTCGTTCTTCACACCACTGCCAAATAGATCTTGTTAGACTATTTAAGTGAGGAAACTGTATTCCTCCCATACGGTTGATATAACTTATCGCGGTGGTATTATCGATACGCAATAACACAGCACAGTTAGATTTGTGTTGAGCAAAGCATTTTAAACCGAGAAAAACTGCAAGTAATTCCAAATAGTTTATATGAAATGCTAACTCTTCGTCTTTCCATGCTCCGTTCGCACAATTACCACCACAGTAGGCCCCCCAACCAGTACGGGAGGCATCTGTAAATAATTCCAAGTCAAATTTTGCATTTCCTAAATGACAAGAAGTGTCATGGATATTATTAGTCCACCAAATCAAGTCAGGTAAAATTTCCGAAGGGAGTTTTACTTTATTTTCATAATCCTGGTATTTTTGAATTGCAAGGAATTTATACCTTTCCAGCAATTTTGTGTACAGCCAGCCGTATTTAGCCGCTGGACACGCAGCAGTTAGTACACCTAACAATTTGGCGTACTCTCTTATTGTGCAAACGGGCAATTTAATAAAGTTTTTTAATAGCTGTGCTATGTTGTTACGTTTCACTATAGGAAGGGATATTGTCATTTCGACCGAATTATAAACAAAACCTAGAAATGTACAGGATTGCTGAGGTTGTAAAACACTTTTGCTGTAATTTACAACAAAGCCTAAACATTCAAGTAAATTGAGAGTTTCTTCTACGTTTTGTTTACATTCGTGGAAGTCCCTTCCGATACATAAAATATCGTCCAGATATACAGTAGAAGTAAATCCCTTTTTTCTTAGGTGTGTCACTACTTCCTTCATAATTTTGGTGAAAACTCTAGGTGCTACTGAAATTCCATATGGCAAAGCGGTGAATTCGTACGTAATGTTGTTATACTCAAATCTTAAGTATTTTCGATCGGCATTAGCTATAGGTACCAGTAGGTATGCTTCTTTTAAATCGATGGTGGCCATAAATCCATTTCTCGGAACTAGTTTGGAAGCGGTCCTGAAATCTTCCATTTTAAAATGGGATTTATGGACAAATTTGTTAAGATTTTTTAGGTTCAGAATGAACCTATAGCCACCGTTCGATTTAGGAGTCAGAAAAAACTTAGAGATAAACTGGTCATCGCTTTGTTGACATTCAGAGACAGCACCTAAGTTAATCAAATTTTGTATAGCCAATTTTATTTCAGAATGCTCTTGGCATGAGAATGAATTGGTAGGTTTGACAGATTGAGTAACAGGTCCAATAAAGGGGATAGTAAATCCCTTTTTTATCCAATTTAATACTGTGCCATTATCGGTAACCTTGACCCAACATTTATAAAAATCTCTAAGACGACCGGCGTGTACCTGTGTTACTGCCTCGTCGACGCACGTGGCTTGGCGTACGCAGTCTTGGGCTGCGTCTGCGCCGAGGCCGCTGGGGTCGGCCTGCGGGCTGCCGGAGGGTTCCACCGCGGTCCGCCGCGCCCCCGTTGGTTCACCGGTTGGTAGCGAGCGGACCTCGTCCAGTTTCCCTGGTACCGATTGTATGATTGGCTTGCAGTCTGAGGTGTACTTGAATTGGCCGATGTCGCGATCGTTTTCTTAATCTGCGAGCCTTGTTTTTCGATTGCTCTTGAGGCTTTTATCTTTTCTGACAGCTTGCTGCCGAAAAGAGTCTCGTCTCTCTCGACGTCTTGTATTAAATTGAGAAATACCTTATCTAATCCAGGAGTGACCAGTTTTGTTCTGGCTTGTGACTCTAAATAGTGTAGGTCAGATTCAGATTCAGATTCAGATTAATTTATTTCATGTATAGAAAATTACATAATATGCATAGTTGTAGCGATATAAGAATATCTAACATGATCGTCAAATGAAAAATAATGATAATAACAAAGTAATCAAATAAAAAATGCAATAAAATAAAATAAAATTATAGCTCCCAATAAGGATTGTCTCAAGTGAAAATAAAAAATAAAACAAAGTAAGGAAGTATGAAAATACTTATACAATGATCAATGATATGCAATGAAATGAATTAAAATGTCAATTACTAAATAAATCCACAACAATAATTACAAATTAAAATTGGAACAAAGGTATATGTATAAAAAAAAAAATCTCCCAATAAGAATCGTCAATAGGTACACAAAACAATAATTAAAAGTAGGTATGAGCTCCCAATAAGGATTGTCAACAAAAAACAATGTCAATAATAATAATAAAATACAATAATATTATAAATTTAATTCCATGTATTCTTTCACAGAATACAGAGGGTTTTCTAACAAAAGGTTTCTCAATTTGCGTTTAAATGATACGTCAGATGTTTCTTGCCTTATATCGGCAGGTAGGCGCTCAAAATACGTGGGGCCGATAACTCGTGGATTCCTCGTTGAAAGTGCCATGCGACGTGGAACAGTTCTCAGGCGTCCCGTGTTTCGAAGTAGTTTCCCCGAGCAGTTTACTCGAGGAAACTGGGACATATTATTTCTCACAAACATTAACATGTCGAACATGTGTTGTGAGTAGTGAGTCATTATGCGTTGCGAAATGAATAATTCTTTACAGGGGTGTCTATGCTTCACTCCAGCAAGTGTGCGAATAGCTCTTTTTTGCACGACGAGGACTCTTCTAGCATCTGTGGAATTACCCCAGATGAGTGTGCCATACGACATGATGGAGTGAAAATGAGCATAGTACACCTGCTTTAGAGCTTCACCCGAGATAAGCGGTTTTAGTTTTCGCAATGCAAACGCAGCGCCACCCAACCTCTCGCACACATTATCGACATGGCACTTCCAGTTTAGATTAGAGTCGACTATAAACCCAAGGAATCTACTCGCGTCGCAAAGTGGTAGCGGACTGTTGGCAATACAGGGAGGTAATGGAGTCTTTCGGCCAGAAAACAGCATTATGTTTGATTTGGAGCAATTTAATAGCAGGCCGTTCGCAGAAAACCATGCCTGTAACTGTTCACAAGCATTGCTGATCTTCAAACTTAGCTGATCGTAAGATTTTGCGCTGACCAACACAGTTGTGTCGTCCGCAAACAAAACAGACAAACCGGCTACAATGTTTGACGGCAGGTCATTTATGTACAGCAAGAACAGAGTGTTTCCGAGGGCGGAGCCTTGCGGAATACCGACATTTACGAACCCCGTGTCAGATCGTAGCTGTTTGCAGTCTGTGAGCAGTTTCACGACTTGTTTGCGGCCCGACAGAAAACACGTGAACAATTTAAGAGCATTATCTTGAACGCCATAGAGTTTCAATTTGTTTAGTAGTAATGCATGGCTAATTACGTCAAATGCCTTTGACAGATCACACAATATTCCAGCCATCTTGTTTTTGTCATCCAAACCAGTCACTATACAATCAAACATCCTGTATGCCGCGGTAGTTGTAGACATTTTCTGTCGGTACGCAAATTGATTGTCCGTGAGCAGGTGGTTTGATTCCAAGTGACACATTAGCTGAGCTGACAAAATGGATTCAATCATTTTTGATACAATTGGCACAATTGTGATAGGCCTATAGTTATTGATGTCGCACCTGTCTCCCTTACCCTTAAAGACAGGACACACCCTGGTATTTTTCAAAATATCAGCATATGTCCCATCTTCAAACATAAGGTTTATTAGCACGACAAGTACATCACCAATAACCGGCCATATGCATAAGAGAAGATTGGGTGAAATGTCAAAGGAGTCGACAGTTCCACTCTTCTTCAGCGTATGGCGTAACGCTCCGTCTAAACAATCACGAGTGATGACAGGTAGACTGAAGGAGGGCGCGTTTGACGTTCCTAGAAAATTGCGTAGGTACCTAGTAGATGTCGACATACTACTTTCTATGGCGTTTTTATTCGCGACTCCGAGGAAATGGGAATTGAATGCATTCGGAATATCTCTGTCCTCTATTTTTTGGTTGGTAATGGGGTCGCGTAAAGAAATGCTTTGGGATTTAGACCTAACTCCCACTTCTTCATTTACTATCTTCCAGATTTCTTTTGATTTATTATTACTGTCTGTGATTCTATTTTCAATATACTTTTGGCGGGCTTGTATTGTTTTAGTCTTAATTAGGTGGGAGTAATGGTCAATACATTCTGTCAGAATAAGGTTGTTAGGGTATTGACGTCTCATTTCGTGAAGATCGCTATGTTTCCTGATTAATTCGGCTAATTCATCACTCAGCCATGGAACCATCGATTTATTTTTACACCTAAACTTCTTAACCGGAAAATGAATGTCAATATAATGCGTTATAATATTAATAAATTTAGCAAATTTGTAATTAATGTCAAAATCATTATCGTATATAAAATTAAAATCATAATTTGAAATGTCAAAATAAAATAATGGCATTTTTTCTTTACTAAATGCCCTACGCTCAACCACTTTGCCTTGTGTGCTATTAAAACTACCCTGTATCGTTAATTCAAATCGTTGCGCGTTATGATCGCTTATTGCGGTATCCACTGGTGACGCGGAGATCGCGTTGCCCGCGCAGTTCGATATTCCACAGTCAATGGATGACGAACAATGTGCTGTTTCACGCGTTGGAAATGAAATTATATTCTGACACATATACGAAGCTAACATATCGTTCATACGCCGTTTCACGCTATTATCAGTTAGATAATCTACATTATGGTCGCCCATAATAAGAAACCTTTTGTTTTCGTCAGTAATTAATTTTAACAATAATTCAAATTTATCCAAATAAATTTCAAAGTTGCCGTTGCCAGTTCTATATAATACAATAATAATCATTTTTAATCGCGTAATTTCTATAGCCGCATATTCAAAATGATATTGCACGACTAAGGTGTTTAAATCGTTTCGCTCCTTATAATCTATACCGCGCTGTACATATAGCGCAGTACCGCCGTGGGCGATGCGCGTGCGACAGTAATAATTTGCGAGCGAGTACCCTCTTAGTTTCACTCGTGCAATCTCATTTTTACGGCACCAAATTTCACTAAATCCGATTACATGTGGTTTTTCTTTACTCGTTAAAAGGTCTATTAGTGCAGTTTTACCATTAATTGATCGAACGTTTTGGTGTAAAATGACAAATTTCGGATTTATGTTGATATCGGTACGTTCCATGTTGCTAACGAGTTTTTTGCCTGAACAATGTTGAACAATCGAATCGAAACTCCACTTGGCCAGTTATTGATGTCCTTTACTATTTTCTGTTTGTCTGCTGGTACATCGAGTCGGAACGACGCATATTTACCCCTGGTAACCACGAGCTGCTCACACACAGGCGTCGAGATGCCCATTTGCTGAACATGTTGGATCACGTCGTTTGCGGTGGTGTCCTCACTGAGGTTGAAGACATGTAGGCTACTGACCCTGGGACCGGCAGCACGAAGGCCCGAGGCACCTGGCTCACCAGACGTGCGGCATGTGGCAATGGTGTGCGTGGGTTTGGGCGCTGGTGGTGCAGCCGTCGCTGATGGTGCGAGTGTATACCCCTGCGTGTTTTGGTTCGATGACTCCATTGGCAGTGGCAACTGTGGTATTATCAGTGGTGAAGAAATTGCCAACGATTGAGTCTGTCCTGGTGGTGCGCACGCAGTAGCCACATGTTCAGCAGCAAGCGGACTGGCTCGCTGATGCTGGTTTATTTTTGGGGCCATACGACACTGCCTTGTACGGCGCTTCTGGGGTACAGACTCAGGTGGATTTGCTACTGGTACGGTCGGCACGAGTGTATTCGGGGGCGGCGGTGTCATAGTTGGATTGTCGTTTTGATCACCGGACAGAAAGACGATACCTTCGGGTCCAGACTCGTTGTGTGAGAGGTGCTGATTCATTGGTGATACGTGAAGTGACAGTGCTGGAGGCTGATTTGTGCCCGTCACCGCCCTCAAGATGGTTAGGATACTCTCATTTTGCCTGGTGAGTAGATTTTGCTGCTCCATAATGGTATTGTTACACCGATCCAAATTGTCTTTCATCTCGGTAATTTCCAACTTAAGATTATTAATAGTGTCCTCCAACCTGATAACCGCCGCCGCATTTGTGGTAACTTTACTCTTTGTAGGCGCCATTTTACTCGATTTTAATCAACCTTATATGTCAAAATACTAAAATAATCCAAAATAATGTGAAATGTCAATTAAAAATGCATTAAAATAATTAAAATTAATATAAATACGGAGAGCAGTTTGAATTTAAACTGTTAGCGTTAACAGCGCCCTCTACCGTCAGGTCAGATAAGATACGGCAACCGTCGGAAAGTATTTTGATCGCTTGTATCTTGCTTGGTTTGTCGTCACTCGTTAAAAGTAAGGTCATGGCTCTGTTTATAGCGGATATTCCAACGCCTAACTGCTGTTGTACTGCCTCGATTTTCTTGTCGCGACCTCTTGCAATGTCTGTAACTGCCGCCGAAATCTCGGCGTTTAAAGATGGTGCCCTTAACAATTTACAGTTTTCTGGTATGGCGTACTCTTTTATGAGCTTCTCTTTAACTTCTTTGTCCATACCTTTGCGCAACAATGGTAGCCATCTTTGCGCCAAATCAGGGTGAATATTTTCGCCATATTTTGGAGCATCGTCCGTGGTGTCGCCCAGAGCGATCAGAAGCTCTGCGTCCAGTACAGGAACCGTTTCCACGTTGCACACCTCCGGTTGAGGTGTGGATGGCGTTTGTTCTTCGTTTGAACGTGAAGGTGGCATTTCGAATTCCTCATTTGCGTTAGTGTCAATCGCCAGGGCATCGTCATTTACTTCTTGATCTAAAAATAGAAAAAGAAGTTTTGAAAAATGAGGGTAGACTAAAAAATCGTTACCAAATAAAATCAATACAGACAATGGATTACGCATGATTTAATCCAATCGAAGGATAGGATAGGATCCTTTTTTAGCGTTTTTGTTTCAAATTTGCTCTCGTGTTGACTCACGGCCAACCCCCAAGCATGATTTACCTTCGTGACGACTCTCGGCCGCCCCCCAGGTTTATAGTTACAATACGTGGACTCACGGCCCGCGTTGTACTAATTTGTCTGCATTTTGCCACTTCGTATGATATTATATATAAATTGATACACTTACCAATGTTTTCTTCAGAATCGGATGAATCTGATAATACCCTCACACGGCGACGACGGTTAAGTTTCTTTTCTTGTAACTTTCGAATTTTCGACGAATAATATTCGATTCGTTCTTCCGCACTGCGTTTAGGCATGATGGAAAACGTTGTAACTCGTTACAATTATTTAATGATAATAATATATATCTGTGCGTTCGTTGCCTCGCAAGAATAAAGAATGAGCAATGGCGGCAAGCCCAAGTGCCCACCTAGGGTAGGAGTAGAAGTAGGGATAAAACTGTTTGAGTTAAGGTTTTTACTACCCACTCCAAACATGCGATGAGTTGCCTAGTAAGTTAAAGGACTACATGGTTTTTATATCTGAAGAATGAAGCTTAAGAAATATAATTCAATATTTGCGGCATCCCAATTTTGCCGGTGGTAGGACCTCGTGCAGGGTCCTCCCGGATAGCTACCACCGTCTTACCCGTTAACCTGCCGCTAAATAGTTAGTACTGTGTTCCGGTTTGGATGTAAGATAGTCGGAGTAATTACTGGCACAGAGGCAATCCATCTAAGTCCTCAGAGTAGGCAATGCATAGGCGATTTTTGGTCACTATGTCCATGGACCTCAGTTCCTGCTTTCCATCAAGAGGGCTGAGAGCTCAGTTGTAAACCTTCGTCACAATAAAAAAAAGGGAAAAAAAGGCATATTAATGGTTGCTCATGTTTTAGTGAATGCATCGACATTTTGCCGATCATGGGAAAATTTTATCTAAAAACACCCACATTAGAATTACGTAATGAAGTTTTTGTGGCACACCATACGGTCACCATTATACCCGAGAAAAACTAGTGGTTGCTAAGACCTAGTGGCGGAGCGGTACAGGCATCAGCTGCGAAAGCTAAGTACATGGATATGATTCCTACCACGGCCGTTGATGATCATGGTATCTTTTTTGGGTATTTGTACTAAATAATGCAATATGAATTGATCGAATATGGACAAAATTGAGGACCTGGTTCCGCCATTATAACGTTATAATGCCGGGACCAGACTGATTGAATATAACTTTGAAATAGAAGAGGTACAATTTTTTTTTACAAATTCAGTACTAAATAATGCAATATGAATCGATCGAATTCAGGATCTGGTCCTGCCATTATAACGGTTACCAGTTATCAGTTTCTGTTATACTTGAAGTAGATAAAAAAAAAGGTTAAGTCCGCCTGTTGTACTTTAAGTTTTACTTTTGTGCAATAAAGTTTAAATAAATAAATAAATAAAATAATCTACGGAAAAAATGTCTTAAAGATAAACATACTAGATTTTGATGCTGTTATAATCGCCATCAGATATATCGTAGCATCCGGGGTGCTCAAAAATATCTGAACACGCCTCTATCGTTTTGGTAATAACGCATCTTTTACTGCGAACTGCAGAATGGCAAGCGTAAGCAGGGCGGCCAGTTTCTGCGGTATAAGGATGTGCTGAAGCGTCATATGAAGAGGGCATGCATAGAGCCAGTGACATGGGAGAGTGCAGCCAGTGACCGCTCTAAGTGGAGGCATACACTGTGCACACGCAGGTGCGTGACTTTGAAGCTAGGCGACGCTTAGAACTTGACGCTAAGCGTAAAGGCCAGCAGTGTTATTCACTAAGGAAACCGCCTTGCTGTCAGCGCTGTGTCAGTGCTGCGGCAGCGTCGAGCCTAAAAATGGTATTCACTAATGTACTTTAAACGACACCAGTGCTCGGCGACGAATGCGGCGTGAGCTGGAACTACATTGCGTCGAAAGTTTGACGTTTAATGTATGAACTTCGTATTCTCTAACGAAAAACAGCGACGGACTCGCCCACAACCTCGCTCACAGCCTCGATTCCTAATGTTAAATCAAACAGCTAGGATTTTAGACAAGGCTGTCTCGACATCGAGCTCGTTGACGAACGCAGCGTCGAATGTGTCAATAAGAGAATAGCATAGCAGACCGCATGTGGCCATTAATTATAATTATGTCGGAGGGGTGCTGACTTGCAGCGATTGTAGTCGTACATTCGTTGCAAAAATCGGCTATGTCAGTCACCTAAGAGCTCATCAGCGACGCTCTCAGCAAAATGCAGTCGCCGTGGCCGAAACCGGCTAGGATGATGATGAATAAAGGAGTGCTCAGATATTTTCGAACGCTCATGATGCTACGATATATCTGATGGCGATTGTACAGTAAGGTATAAGTGATTTCACCTGTTGAGGTAAATAAATGACTAAATGTCATGAAAAAATATTGAAGCAAATCCCTCGAAAACACTTTTTGGTCAATCTTGCAGTCGCAATGAGATTTGCTATCAATCAGTACGAAAAAGGAACACCAATTTCAAATTCCTTTGTGACCACGTGACATGTCAATTGTCGTGTGCATGACCTCAACTCTCGTGGAACTACATATATCCTTTATGATTGTTTGCGTAGTTTATAATCAAAAATACATTACCTGAAGTGTCACGTAGCAAAGTTTTGTTTAAGCTTCAACTTGTGGGTCCGGTCCTTTCTTAAGGGTTTTCGGGGATCAAAGTTAGGTAATTTGTATCTGAGAAACTATAGAAGTAGGTCACCTAGCTCCCGCACACCCTGAAAACCGCACGCACTGAAAACTTTATTTGAGCCACTTTGAGCCAAGTTTTTGTCAAGAATTTTGCCCATCATCAATCTTTTATCAAATAATGGTCAGTGACACTTCAATCCCTTAGTCGACTTCTACGACACCCGCAGGAGAAGTTGGGGTGGTAACAAATGTATTCTTACTGCCGTGACCACGGCCATCAGCTTTAATAAGTATATTAAATCAAATCAACTCAAGTCAACGTCTTAGAAATTACAGAAGAATATCACAAACTACGATATTTTTACTCACAAGTGGGAGTAGATACCTGTTATCGACTTATTTCAAATATAGTATATGGGGCGGCGGTATCTCAATAATTCAGTTACTGTTCTGTCGATATCTCTTTCGTACCTATTACAAGTTACAAGCTTTCGAGAAATAGGCCCCAGGTGTGTTTTACAATCTAGTGCGGAAACTGGGTCGTTTTTTGTCAGATCGACACTTTAAAGGGCCATGGAAAAACATCGTACGATACATGTGCTAAAAAGAAATTCGTAACTCGTGTCGATTTAAAACTCTCTTCTGTCGTGTTTTAATCTATCGCCAAACGTTGCGAACTTCATGTTTTTCGCGCTTTTATCGTAATGTAGGTACTATTTTTGCCAGCCTCCGTAGCCTAGTTGGTAGTGACCCTAGCTACTCAAATTCAGCGTTTCTTGCTGATAGAAGACGAAGCAAGGAAGATAATAAACAAGATAGGTAAATGCTTACATAAAAGGTTGAGGGTGAATACACATTTATCAGCATGGGTACGCATTTTGTCTATAGAAAATGTCACTTTAGTATGGGACCGCGTCCAGCTTTCCGCACGCGTACGCATGCTTATACGTTTCATACTAAAAGGACTATTTCATTAGACAAAATGCGTACGCATGCTGATATATATGTGCCTTCACCCTGATTCTGAGTCAGGTCGGTTAGATTACATTTAAAGGTTTAGCAATTACGAAGCTTGTTCAAAAGATATTAAGGTAAATCGAGGTATACAAAATTATCAGTTTTGATTGACTTTCCAAAATCATACCAAATTTTTATTCTAAGATATACCTACCTAGCTACAAAATCGCAAACAGTCTTTTTTTCACTCAACCCTAGGGTTGTCAGACACTGAAGACGAAATGTGTATTCTGCGATAATTTACTTAGCCAACATTTTGCCCTTATATTCGAAACGAGAATGTTTGTCCGAGGTCATAAAAAGCCAAACACGCTTAAGCCTAGCAACCCTTTGCCTCGACCCTTACTTGCGGCTAACCCACGTATGCCCTTAACTCATGCTTAACTGAGTTAAGCTACTCAAGATTATATAGGTAATATACACTAATAGCCTCGCACACACGGTATTAATTTTTTTTCTCAAATATATCTTTTATCAAATAATGGTCAGTGACACTTCAATCCCTTAGTCGACTCTTACGACAGCAGGAGGAGTTGGGGTGACGACAAATGTATTCTTATTGCCGTCACCACACGGCATAGGTCGGAAATAATTGCTTGTAAAATTAACCTACAATATTTATTTATTTATTTTATGTGAAACTCCGGGTCGAGCACCTAAATCACACCCATTACGAGTGATATATCGAGGGAAGCTATTCAGTCCACGGAACCACTTTGCTACCAAGTCACGTAGCCGGGTTAAAAGCATGAGAAAGGGCGTCTATATTTCCCTTATAATTCACAGTTCGTTTTAGATGTTATAAAATATTGTCTCGTTTTTGGTCAGTACTTATCTGACAGCTGTTTGGACCTCATGCCTACGTAGCCCTGCCTGGTGGCAGAAAAAATATCGAAAACCCTCATTATTAGACTATATCAACATAACAATGTTGGCCCTGTGGTGACGGCAGCCGCCCGTGTGGTGACGGCAGGAAGAATACGTTTGTCACCACCCCAACACCTCCTGCGGGTGTCGTGAGAGTCGTCTAAGGGATTAAAGTGTCACTAACGTGTATAAAATATTGATGACGGGCAGCAGCGTCATCATAGGGGACACATTACTGCGATCGCCAATCCGCTTGCCCAGCGTGGCGATTATGGGCATTTACCTCCTAATGCGTCTATACGCATAGTTAATAGGAGAGGCCTACGTCCAGCAGTGGACTATCATAGGCTGATGATGATGATGAACATAACAATGACGTCATGGTGTAAGTAGAACGCACACTGTAATTTGTGGCCTGAAAGCCTTGTTGATAACATCGCAAAGCCGATTTACAGCTGAAATTATGACAGGAATCTGAACTGATGACTGGTCGCAAATTGCGTTATGCTTTGACTATATACAAAGTGGCCGTGAGGAAAGGGAAAATTTTTAACAGCATTTCCTGTGGCTAAAAAAAGCAAAATTGTTATATGAATTTTGGTCAAACCTGAAAAAAAATTATTTTTTTGGTTATTCGAATGCATCATCAAAAAAGTATACCTAGCAAAAAATACACTTTTACTTTTTTTTTAGGGTTCCGCAGCCAAAATGGCAAAAACGGAACCCTTATAGATTCGTCATGTCCGTCTGTCCGTCTGTCACAGCCGATTTACTCGGAAACTATAAATGCTACAGTAACGAAATTTGGTAAGGATATGCGTTGTATAAACCGCTACAGGATTATGATACTAAATTGTAAAAAAAACCATTGGGGTGGGGCCCTCCATACATGTAACTGAGGTATAGAAATTTTTTTTTAGTTGTATATAAGCGTGTGGGGAATTAATAGAAAGGTATTTGAAAATGATATGAAGGTTTATACATTTCATTTTTATTTAAGTAAATCGTTTTCGAGATATCAGCTCTCAAAGTCTGAAAAATATGTCCCCCCCTCTATTTTTTATACTATGTGATATAAAATTCTAAAAAAAATATATGTTATGCGCATTAATAAACTCTATCAAGGATTTTTGGTTTGATTAAATTATCTCCTATAGTTTTTGAGGTAGGTTGATTTAACTGTATTTTTTAAATAATAAATTGATAATGGTACGGAACCCTTCGCGCGCGAGTCCGACTCGCACTTGGCCGGTTTTTTACACGACTGCCAAAAGGAGAGTATATGTGTTCAGCCCCTATGTATGTTTCATATTTTCTTTAAACGCGCAGATCTCCACGACCACTTAACAGTTTTTAATAGTGTAAGGTATCATTAGAATCCTCGTGACGTTGCGGGTAACATAGGATATGTGACGTCACGTTAAAATTAATATGGCGGCCTAGAAATTCAATATTATCTAACCAAAAAAATTAAATATGAAAGAAACCTATCGAGTTTGGTATCAAAATGAAGAGCTTCAAACAACGATCACGAATATGTACATAACTTATATGTGTTTAATTTATTCAAGAAGAGTGAGATTCATTAAAATGCAATCAAATCACAAAGAATAGTATGTGTTCCAAACGCTATGATTTGGGTATCAAATTAAAGCATTTTACATGCAGATTATAAATACATATACAAGTTATATGTTTCAGTATGTGTGTGAAGAGAAAACTCGAAATGTTCTACATCGCGGTATTGAAATTTTTCTTTGATATCTAAGCCGTGACAGAACTGTCACCGCTGACACGGGCCTTAGTGTGTATGAAATAGATACATTATATAAGTGTTAGTGGTCGAGTGGTACAACGCACGGCTGCTACGCAGCGGTCGTGGGTTCAATCCCCAGCTTGTGCCGATGAGTTTTTCGAAAAAACTTAGTGCTTTACGGTGAAGGAAAACATCATCCTGTTTGTGAGTTCTCAACAAGTATTAGGCCAGGGTTGGGACCACGCAAAACAGGCACGTTAGATTTCAAGTTGCGGAAAATAGCTATAACACAATATTGAATAAAAATGGTAATACGTAACATGTACCTATGTAAATAGTTTGCGAGATACGAGACATTTAACCACATATGTATGCTTAATACATGATTGGTAGGTACGTCAGTTTGTCACCGCGAGATAGATTTTCCATCTTTTACTAACTATAAGAGAGATGGATAGTCTATTTTGTAGCGACATACTGTCGCACTAATCATGTGCTAATGCCTGTACGTACCTCACTAATATCGAGGATTTCTAGATATGATTTGAATATCAGGCGAATGTACCTAACAACACAATAACAACAGCAATTGTGGATAAACAAAATTGCTATACGTACCATACAAGCGCATCAAAATTAAAACTTGAAATATATTAAAAAATAAATTGCATTTAGGCCCTTTTTTGCCTACGGCCCTTCGGTAATAGTAATACGCAGACGTTCAGCCTTCGCATTTTCTCGAAAAGAATCTGCGGCCCTGAGATCCGTTTTAAAGCTACATTTTTACATTGTATAGCGAAGGAGCGCTGGGCTCTGGTAGCGTGGTCTTCGGCCTCGTAAGCCGGCGCCCCTCTGGAGGACACTTCGTGCTACCAGTCCTACGCGGAGTGCGGTCTACAACTTTCGCAAATTGTGGAAACGATCGTCGGGCCTGCAGCTCTCCGATTCGTTTTTATGCTACACTATTCCATCACGTGCCCTGATAGCGCTGGGCTCGATTGTTAAGATAGTTAAGAAGGACGGTTGTACCGCGTGGACTCGCCCGTCGGGCTTCCAGTCCTCGGGCCTCGCGCCGAGCGCAACCCGATAGTGACGCTCCAAGTATTTGGGACAAAGCGGAGCTGAGCTTATTTAGATGCTGGGGTAGTTGAAAAAGCTTGGTAGCTTATTTTTCTCGCAGCTCCGTCTTTGGCCTTTCTTTAAATTTCTATTCATGCTAGGGCACTCTTAGTAAAAGTCCACTACTGCAATTTGAAATTAGGGGATGGCTGTTATTAGACATTGATCTCTTTAATCATCCACAAGAAAAAATCGAAAGCAATAAAATTTGTGAAAACTAGGTACTACAAGCAATCCTATAAGAACTGGGCTTTAATACCAAATAAGAATCTAATCCCATTTCTTTTTCATCGTTGACTTTACGTTACAGAATAAAAAAATCCGTGAAAAATTTGAAATCGCCCGACACAGAATTTTCAAATGGCCCGAAATCCTAAAGTACAGGTGTTAACCGTACAAGTTATACCCCAAAAAATAATAAAGAGTAATATTTTCAGAAAATAATTGTGTCTATACACTGAGTGATCTTTAAGTGGGTGAAACTCAAAACTTTCAGTCTGACCTATGTACTTCGATGGGCTATGTACTGGGCTCTGGTGGCTTGGCTTT
>JALPQI010010077.1:0-44991 GCA_025490895.1 Thaumatotibia leucotreta | reverse complement strand
ATAACACTAGGTTAAAATCTTAAAATTGTTTGATTGTTTTGTGTTTGTAATTACTAATTAATGCAATATGGACATTGGTCTGAAATAAATTTATTCATTCATTCATTAAACTATGAATATAACTATACATATATCCTGGATTGACTTGGATTTTGGATTTTTTAATATACAAAATTTTAAGAAGCCATGATTAACCAATAAGTTTCTGAATGTATTTCAGTGAATTTAAACAGTAGCGATAATAAATGTAAGTACCTACTTACCCCATGCGTTAGTTTATAAAAAAAACTTAAAATAAAGCAAAAAACTAAGGACTAAAGATGGTTCTTAATTATTAAAAAACAAAGTTACATAAAGAAAACATGCACTTAGCCTTCTAAGTCCTTATAGGTACATTGGTCATAATGGTCATAAAACCTGAACTTATAAGTTTCGTTCTTTACAAAAAAATGCTTTTTTTATCACGTTTCTTACATCAAACTTGTCACGCTATCAGATCGCAGTTAGGTCCAAAAATAGCTCTCTTGTGATACCTGTCGACCCTACTCAATCGGCAGGATAAGGTCTGAGGTCTCAGTTAGAGCCTTTTGGACCCTTTGTAGCCGTGAGCGGGGCGCGACGTTGAAGAACGCAGGTGACACACAATAAGGCATAAAATGAGGGATATTTTTACGAGACTAGATGAAAAAGTAGGGTTGTGTTTTGGCGGGTTAGATAAATAAATATCATGGGACGATTTATATCACTATTGACCAAAAACCCACGGTAAGGTCTATTAAGGCTTATGCGGTGGATACTAAGCGACGCTGTACACGAGTATTATCAGAATGAGACAATTTTTCTCTAAAATTTTATTTCACTGGTTATTAATTCTATAATATATTTTGTGGAACAATTCAAATTGATTTAAAATGAATATTTTATGAGTTGTATTTTCAAGTAGGTAGTAACACTACTATGTATATAAACGTAAATATTAGATGTCATATATACTAAAGAAAAAATACAGAATGTTTATAACACGTATCTAATATTATATTAATTATTAATTCTCAAAATGTTTGTATAATTTGTAAAATATTTTTAATAAATGTAGCACCGAAATTGAAGAGATTGTATAAAATAAACCTACGTACTCGTAGTCGAAGCTGAAATGCGGCGATGAATGGAATGACTCGCCAGATTCGCTATGAATTATTTAGGGCAATCGAGGGCTGTTATTACACTAGCTTGTGTAATATTCGTCTCAGATAAACTAAAAAACTATGCTGGGTTATTGAGCTGAAAATAAAACTGGCAAAGATTCTGGAATCCATTGGATGAGGGCTTATGCACGATCGATTTACATATAGAAAACATATACTTATTATGGCATGCTCTGACGTCAGAAACAGTGAACGGTTATCTATTATAATAATGTTTTTTAAGGCTGTATTGAATCACAGCCTTAAAAGTCCATCCAAGCCAGTAGTTTTTTTCCATTACACTTGCTTTCTAAGCGCGCCATTGCACCCATCGCGGGAGTAATATATTTTGTCTTATATTATAGCTTATTTTTTAGTCCGCAAGTGTGATGAAAAACTTTGTGTATAAAGTTGTACAGAATAACTTTTCCCGTGGGACGAACATTAGAGACAGGACAAAATTCCTGGTTGTAATTAGGTTGGCGAGCTCCGGAGGTTTTCTGAATTATTTTCGTGTTTTAGTGGTTACAGTTTTTAGATTTGTAAATCAATTTTAAATAGATATATTCACTACTAATCTCCAGGTACTTCTCGGGTTTTATTTATAACCACCATCTACTTATTTCAAAAATAAGGTTCTCAATTTGATTAGCATATATTACACAGACTTCAAAAGGATGGTAGGTATAAAAATTACGATGCTATTTTAAGTACATGGATCAAGTTTTTCAATAGCTCACTTTTTAATATTAAATCGCTTTGAGAATAATCCATGGTAGGCCTCGACAGAATTACAGAAATCAAAATGAAAAGCTCCTAAAACTCTTACAGAGCATCCTGTTGAAATGCATTCTATTTAACGTTTTGCCATTACGTTTAAATTATTAACGTTCTGAAATAAGGTTTTACAAGCTTGATTTTACTACCCTCTTGAAAATGGGCCAATGACTCGAATATAATTTGATGGTGCATAAAGATTCAACAAATAGTACTTTCAAATGCGCTTTCATTACATGCGCGTTGCTGCCCGTTTAAACAAAAGCAAAATTGTAAGAAATAAAATCACTGTCCAAAGTATTTTCATCACTAAGTACATAATAATATAATATAAAAAAGGTCGATTCCCACTCAACGAATTTTGACGCTTTTTTTAACGGATAGGGTGATTCAAGAGGAAGATTAGTGTTTTAGTAAAAAACAAAACGAAAAGAGGTCCGAGGTAAGAGGAAACTTTCGGCTGAATAAAAACAAGTAGAAAATGGTCAGAAAACAATGTGCTTCTACCCAGATCACTACTATTTCTGTTACATCGTGTATGGATAGGATTGAATCGTCATTGCTTGTGAAATGGTGCTGCAAAATGTTATGTAACATCCATTTTTCTTTGACATTCTAGTTCTACAACATCGTCTTTGTTATGCTTTGTTTTATAACGTTATACAACAGAAATAACATTCATTGTGGGAGCACCATAAGTAAACAATAAAAACAAACCTCTAATAAACCAGTTCGTTCCGTGGCTCCTGTGGCATATCCTAAAGCTATCTTCACACTGTCACCCGCCCAAGGGCATGATCTGTCAACCCGCCATAAAGGGCTTAAGGGCCTCGCACAAGAATATTGAGCCACGTGGATGTTTCGCCAGTGAACATTGTTGAGGCGCGATAAATCCGTGTTGGATATTGCTGTCTTTCTCGACCGATTCTCGTGAAATTGCTGTGTTGTGGATTCGTTATTAATGTGAGCTGTTAACTTGGTTGTTGCCGCGTCAAATGGATCGAATCAACAACTTTTTTTGTCAGTTATTATAGTGTTTTTAGTGGTCCATTAAAAAAATATTTTATTTACCCAAATGAGTAACAAAAGCTGTTACTCAGGTGGCATGTCCCCAAGTACCAAAACTGAATCAGAATTAGGTCTAAATTGCTCTGTATACCGTGACTTATAGATCGGGTTTTGGTGTTGAACTTGCGGTGCCGATATATAGTGGCGTTCAAAAGATTAAACTGGTGTTTTTTAAAATTCTAAAGAGTGAGATAAATCATAACACATTTTCAAACGACTGCTCCGCAAGCATCTTCTTGTAGACGAATTTAAGTAGTTTCCTCCGTCAATTAGTTTATGATATTGAACACTGTAATTAAATATGTATTAGTTTATTTAATTATTATATAAGTATTAGTAAGTAATTGTACTTATTGTTACAGTCATTTGATATTACTATATCTTTATTACTTACACGAGTTGTTGAGCACCAACTAAAATGTATCTGTTTGGCCCAATGGTTGACTGGTAGAGAATGCCTTTTAGCATTAACTCCGCCATTTGTACAATTTTCTGTTTTGTGCAATAAAGTTTAAATAAATAAATAAAGTATTATTCTAATGAAATTGCATATAAGCTGAACAGAAGTGGCCTTCCATACAGCCGATATAACTCTAATAACGAACTTTCAGTCACTTTGATGGCAAACAAGCATGCATGCCGCCTGCAAGTCCAAAGGGTGTAAAATAAAGATGGTGGTTTTAGGTGCCTCTATTTCGGTTTTATAATAGTTATTGGCTAAAAACTTAACACCTTCGATGACAGTACGTCGACAGGCAGGAAGATGAAATTTCACAAAATCAAAAGAGTCGAAACATCCATAGGGTTTAATTTCCTTGGCGTGACGTCATAAATTAAAGCCAGCACCGCCAAGTGCGGTTTTACGGCGCGGTTGAGTGTTGCCAGTCGAAATTAATTAAATTCCGGCAATCAAATGAAAGCCTTATGCTGGAGCTTAAGCCCTGGATATTTGTGGCCTATAAAATGCTACTAATGCTGTCTTGACGTAAGCGTAAAACTAAAATATATCGAAGTTGAAACACTTGAGACGTAACATCACATCATCGGCTCTCTTAGTCCATTGCTGGGCGTAGGCGTCTTCTTTAACTATGAGTATGAACGCATTAGGAGGTAAATAGTCACGCTGGCCAAGCAGATTAGCGATCGCAGTAGTGTATCCACTATAACGCTGCTGCCCACATTCTAGAATGGAATATTCTGTCATACTTACGTCGAGTCTTACTACACTACAGGAAGAATTGGAGTGATAGATGCATAGTTACTGCCGTCACAACGCTGCACTTTAAGCCATATGCGGTACATACATAAAATTAAACAAAAAGCATAGAATAATCACTTTTTTAAAATACTACCTACTATGCACAAAACAGTGTAATAGAAACTAACGAAGAACTCGTTTGTCAATCTTCAAAGTAACTAGTCAAGTATACATTCCAATCAAACAAGCACTAAAGTTGAAAGTTCCTTTAGTAAACGAGTATATGATTCAGGTCAACAATACTCAAAGCTTCCGAGAACTTGTCCGAGAAAATTCAAAGTAATTTCCGATCAAAAAAGCTTTGTGATAAAGCTTAGCATGTTTTTCAACCTTGTTAGCCTTTTCAGATTTTTTCAAGCGCACAGGCACTCTGAAACTAAAGCGCTGCATGTTGGTGCAGTGCATAGCCCAAATGGCATTTTCTTGAATTCATGCGACACGGTGGAAGTTGGGGAGGCGGTTTTCAACTTCATTTGTGAGGAAATAATGTGTGTTTGTTATTTGCCTACAAAAGACCAAATTAAATTGGGGTGGCAGTTTGTTTAATTCTATTTAGTGTTTTTTTGATTAGGCATACATAGGTTCTATTCTTAAGTTGTAGACATTTCTAGCTTGATACTGGAAGTAGCGACCCTTATATATCTTTAACTTTGATGATTTACTAATTCCATAATAATGTTGTTATTGGTAGATAGATCTCTAACGGCTTGTTTCAAAATCGCCGGATAATATATCCGTCAGATAACATTATTAATTATTACTATTCTTTTCCCCCGGCATATGAAAGAATAGCACAGCTAACATTTTTCTGACAGATATGGTGAATAAGGCTCTAACAATCGTTCAAATAATCAATCCCTCGCAATAAACCAATAACTTCTTCCAAATGGATACTCCCTGCGTTACACAGTTTACATACACGGTTCAAACGTTGCAATTTCCGATACTAGCCGCTGTTCCAGGACTTTTGGCCCTATAGCATCTGTAACTTAGTTATTGACAACGCGTTTGTCCGTCGAAACCCATCTGCAGTTCGCAGGCTGGGTCCTAATTTATCGCCGTCCATATTTCATGGTGGCGGCACATTTTTAATTATTTTCCAGAACTAATAGCCCTTTCGAACCATTAAATCCGGTAACGAGGATTTTTAGGAAGACTTTTACAGTCACCGAGATTCTACTACGTATATTTCAAGAGATTAAACTGAATGTAATTGATAATTCAGAAAATTGAATTAATAATTGTTTGTCTGTCAATAAAAATGATTATTTTGTTAGAAATTAAATGTTACATACCAATAAATATTAAAAAAATCAATCAAACCAATTATAGTAGAAATAAAGTGTGTTTTATTTATTTATATGCCTAATTCAAAAAGATGAAGACGTTCTAAGTGATATCAATATCTTACTTTGAATTCAATGCAGCTCAGTAACAGAGGAGTTAAATTACAATGTATCTTGCAATCACATGGTAGAGTTAACATCATTTTTTAAGGAAGGAGATCTTGTTTTAGGTATTCCTTGATTATTAGGAACGATAAAAATTCTGATAACTAGGCAATTTTTTAATCAAGATTTGGTTACTTAAGAAACAAGTGGCTTGGTGATGAACAAGAACTATGTTTGAATTGAAGAATAATTTTGCTAATACATACTAGCTGAATCAATAAGGCTTAATTTCATTTCTATGTGAGGCTTCATTTATGGAAGAAATATGAAATCGTACCCGTCGTGTTCCCGTATCGTATGTAAAAGGAAACACAAAATAAATTGATCCTAAAAACTTTATTAGCATTTTATGTAAATACAACATTCATCATAACTTGTGCGTATAAAATCATAATTTCATCAGAATAATTTTCTCACAAAAAGCTTACTCGACTTTTGAAGCGTATTTTTGTTGCTTTTGTTCATTGTATGATGATTCTAATTCCTAAATTCTATATTTTTTTATAGTACATGTTATTCAAGAAGAGCAACCGGGTCGATGAAAGCGAACTGTAGATTTGAGTAGTCTTCTTCAGGATACAGCAATAGAAGTCTGGAAGAAAAATAATTATATTATTGGTAGGATACAGCGTGAACTTAGCCACTGGAAACCCTGAAGCCGCACGTAGAATAACTATTTAACTAATTATTTTAAATAACTATTTTGTTTTGTTTTAAATTATTGAATTAAGGAAACTGTAAGTCTGCTATTGTAATAGTTTACAATTTACCAAATGTAACCACATGTGACTGTTTGTTTCTGAATAAATAAAATAAAAATAAACTATTTACAAATGGCCTAAATTTAAATTTTCACTGGCAATCCCGTTTTTAATGTCACTCGTTGCTATGGTTGATTGACCCTTGTAACAAAAACAAAAGAAACAAAATTACATTAGTTTTATGGGGCATGCGCTTTCGTTTACGATTGACGATTAAGCGTTAGCGATTGGCAACTTGTCTAAGCACCCTGATACTTAAACATGAAAATAATGGCGTCGCTCCTGCTGACGTCATCGCACGAGCGCAGCCCCTCGAGGCAGCAAACACTACAGGTTGCGTTTCGCGTTTGCTCGCCTCTCACGGCGGCACTTCGTTAGCTGCTAGTACCTGCAGTCTACACGTGGTACGTTCGCTTAGTGTAGCTTTATTTATTAAAGGCCACACCAAATGCGTGTGCAGCACGTTTTAGTGTAGCAGTAATACGTGGCGTGCGAGTTATAGCGTCGGAAATGTCATAGAAGTTAGCACACCGATAACACGTCACGCAGAACACGCAAGCGGTGTGCCATCTAGTATAGCATTCACATAATGGCGAGCTTGACGCCATCTCATGAACTTACTGCGATTTTATTGGTGTCATATTGACATGAACTGACTTCAATTTCACTTTAAATTGAACGGAAGGAATAATTTAGAATAAGCGACCCCTATCATACTATCGATAAAAATACCTAAAATTCGAATAGCGAAAAAAATCAAAAAAGAAAATATCCAAAAAATATGCTGTATTTAGTTTGTTGGACTTACCATAGGTATTTGCTAGGGATTTTTTATGTAATTTATACGTTTTTTATCCTATCTATCAAGTCTCGGTCTCGGCCGAGAATCAAATATATTCTCGGTCTCGGTCCCGGTCTCGGCCGAGACTAAAATATGGATCTCGGTCGGACCTTACCCAGTAGTAAGTTTACGCGATTAAGTATCGTTTGGCGGTAAAATACTAACCACTATATCCCGGTATTTTTTAAACAGTTTCCTGGTAGCTACAGTAACAAATGTACGCTCCACTAAGCCGATTCGCCTTAGAAGAGTTAGTGGAACCTCTAAGTCAAAAGGGTCCGCAAAGTCCACGGAATGTCTTAAGGCGGGCATCAATCTGCGGCGAGGTCAATAAGCCGGCGTTACTTAAGCCTTAAGTCGGGGTCAAATATCCCCATGCAAGGTTTAGGAATACCTTCGTCACTTAACTTAGTTCCGGATCGTTTGTCTTTGGCCTTGGTCGGCCTTTGGGAACGTTTTTGCGGATAACCCATATATCGCCATTTGTAAGCGATACATGGCATACAGTGTACGTGAAAATTGCTTACAAATGGCAATACTTATTTGATTTTGTAGCTAAGAAGAGATTTTCTGACAATGCAATTTCTGTATCTTCTAACAGTTTCTAGAGTATTCAAATACTAATGCCGTATTGGCTATTTAAATTTAAATACCTGTAAACATTAAAGGTTCAACCTCCCTTTACCCTTCTTAATATAACATTTTTGTGAAATTCGATAGGTAAAGTTTTCTAAGGAGGTTTAAAAGTCTTCGGGGAAAATATATAGTGTTTGAAAGCGTCTGCCAATAGAATTAGCGAACAATGTAAACAAACCGTTCAAAACAATAATCATGCATGTTATTTAAGCCCTATCTTAAGTTTATGTTCGAGCTAAGGGAAATGGGGTGAATGAGCACATTGGATGCTCGACAGCCCTCTCGAGTCCGGTCGAGCGTCCCTCCGTAATATAACATAACATAAGTTTATGTTATGCGGTACGAGTTGATTATATAACTAAAATAACATGGCATTATCAATATAAAATCAAAGTAAATGTGAATAATCTTTTCCCTTCCTGGTTTCACGGAAACGTCCGAACTCTGAATAACTTTCTGTCTCAGCCCCAGTGCAATGGCTACTGAATCGTATGGTGAAAGCGATTTTAACGTAGGTATCCGGACGTCATCGTCAATAGTATCTCAATCCACGAAGCGAAGGCCGCAAAAATATCTGACAGAAACTTAGAGAGACATAAGAGCGGGTCACATAATCGTATTTTTGTGGTATAAGAAACTATTGACGGTGACTGTACAGGAGTTGTGTACATTTTTTGCAATTTTTACAGCCTTTGACTACCTTCTCAGCGGAATTATTTGTAAAATGGTGCTGAGACGACTGGTAAACGGCACAACGAAGTCCCAGGCTGCATCGATTCTTGGTTTAGCGCTGTGGTTACTTTGCTTTTTTGGTTTTCCGTGGCTAGTAAGAGATTTTATATGGTATGTTTATATTGTTTGCAATTTCTACAGTCGGTGACTACCTTCTCAGCGGGATTCTTTGTAAGGCGGTGCGCAGACGGCTGGTGAACGGGACAGCGAAGTCCCGGGCTGCGTCGATGTGTTGTACGATGTTATATGCCCAGTCGGAGGCTTCGTTCAGTGCTGTAGCTACTTCACTGTCTGAGGAAGAACATTTATTGAATGAATAGTATTGGTCTCAAGTATCATAATAGTACATTTCCTAACTAGTGCGTGAAAACTTTTTTTCGGCGAGGGTGAATGTTGCAGCCCGAGTGAAACGAGGGCGACAATCACCCGAGTTAAAAAAAAGTTTTGGCAGTGTAAGGGACGATTATTTCATAACATGTGCGTCAAAAAGAGAAATTACCGCGCGTGAAGCGTGTGCAAAGTTCGTTTTTGCGCACTAGTTTGGAAAAAGAAGTTCCACAGGCGTTTAAAATTTGCACAATTCATATGTATTAATTGTGCAAATAATACAGCATTTGCGCAGCAGTCATCGGTGATTTGGACATAATAAAATATGATCTTTAAGAGTTAACATATTAAATACTACACTCGCGGTCAATGAATACGGGTCAGGTGGATATTTCATAGAAAATACTGGAAACATGCTGATTACAAATATTAAAAAAAAAAACAAAATTCAAAATTCGTTTATTTATCAAACATGGTTTCTAAAGATGTCGAATCCTCCTTTTAAGTTTAACACTTGTGTTAGGAGGAATTCGCTCTTTCATACAAGGTGCTAAATAAACATGTAAATTTAATATATTTAATATGATTATTTTAAATATTTGTAATCAGCATGTTTGCATTTATAATACAAGTGGAACCGGTTTTAACATTAGATTGTATTGGAATTTCCCTGAAGCTTGCACCCGATCCGAAAACGACGGAACTTTACGTATCGTCAGATGACTCTGTAGATATAAAAATAGCAACTCATGATTAAAAAACTCTTATTACCATACATTTTGTGGGTGGTTTTCTTAAACGGTCTACATTTTTGTATATACAAACCGACCTAACAATAATTTTTAAGTTTTTTTGGGTTTATTTATAAATTTAGGGAAATTCCAATACAACCTGATTTAAAAATAGATTTTACCTACACTATAAATATTTTTAAAAAATGTTTGCAATCTCATGTTTGCATTATTTTCTTTGAAAAAAACCACCTGACCCGTTTTCATTGCCGGAATGTGTATAAACTCGCGACGAATGAATACAGGTCAGGTATTTTTTTTAAAGAAAATAGTGAACCATGCCACAAAAAAAAGTGTAGTACAAGTGAAACCCTGAATTTCCCTGAATTTTTCACCCAATCCAAAAATATGGATTGAAGTGTCACTGACCGTTATTTGATAAAATATTGATAATGGGCAGCAGCGTCGTCATAGTGGACACGTTATTGCGATCGCCAATCCGCTTGCCCAGCGTGGCGATTATGGGCATTTACCTCCTAATGCGTCTATACGCATAGTTAATAGGAGAGGCCTACGTCCAGCAGTGGACTATCACAGGCTGATGATGTGTGTATGTGATGTGACTATAGTGAGACATAAACCTATAAATACAATTGATCGGTGGTACCTTCAGGCTCGTCCAGTGCCACGTATATAGGGATGTCCACGAGTGCGTCCACCTCCTCTTCATCAAGCATGAGGTATACTTCTCCCTTCTTCTTCAGCAGGGTAAATGGGAAAGTCACGGAGACTGTTGCTGTAACACAAGCATGTAGTACACCAAGTTGTCAAGAGATGGCGCTAGCTCCGAATTTGATCACGCCAACGATATACCTTAGAAACACCAGTACTGCGGTGCAAATTATCATTCGATGTCCATTATTGCGGGTAGATATGCGCTTGATTTGAAGCATTCAAGTACTGAACATCTTCCAAAGCTCATCTTACGGGAAATCAAATTATTAAGTAAAGCGTGTAATAGGTACTGTCAATATATACCGTTATTTTTCGGCGTAAAGTTGTTATGCGAAATTTTTTTCGAAATAATAGTACATTGTGCATCAAGGGAGGTAAGTACGGAATTACTAACGAGAGTGTTAGAAGCCCGACGCCGTTAGGCGGAGGGCTTTTATGACTCGAGTTAGTATTCCGCTTACCGACCGTGATGCATACAATGTTTTTCATCCCACTTGCCGACAAAAAACTGAATTTTAAGAATTAACATTATTAAATGACGTACTGACATTTCTATTACTCCCTAGGGAATTTCACTTTTCTATTACTCCCGCTGCGCGCGCAAACAATGGCGTGCTTAAGCAGCAAATGTGATGAAAATAATTATGCCTCCCGATATAGACCTCATAATAACACTGCTCTGATGCAGTTATCGGTTTTTAAATAAAATATGAAACAGAAAACATCTGACTTACCATTCGCAGTGAACTCCATCAAAGTTTCGTTATTCTGCTTTTTAATGTTCGCGAGTTCTGAAAATTAAAATGGACATTAAATTTTTCCACTTTGAAACATTTTAAATTGCAACAAATAAAATAACTGAAGTACAGAAAGGATTAAACTAGATTACTGAAATTAAAGCAAAAGTACTGTAAACAACTGAAAACGTCCAAACAAAACAATATCACATCGCTCAGGCTCAGAAAAAAATAAACTTTTAAGTGCTTCAAGTTCATTCATAAATAAACGTCAAACTCTCGCCAGGGGTTGTAAACCAGTTTATGCGAACACTTAACATCATTTTTACGAGTAGCGGGAGACCCGGGGTTGTCATTGTGTCATTCACTTGTTGCTAGAAATGGCTACTTTACTTAGAGGTTACTTTGAAATGGGAGTTGGGAATTAGTATCATGTAAATAGAGGTAAATGTTATGTTAATGTGAACATTATTAGTTGATATTTTGATCTATGATATAAGTCACTACTGCAGAATAAAATTACAAACCATAGAGTACTCTAGTAATGCATGAAAACTAGTCTTATTAGATAACATTTTTTATTTTTATCTTTTTTTTTCATATTTATTTTCATAAAGGACTATGCGTCAAAATGGACCAAAACCCAACAGAGCTGGGAGTAGTGTCATTAAAAAGGTCTGCTTATGTGCTTTATTTCATTCTACAGGTGCAAAGTTGAATTCCATTGGATAATTTTGTATGAGTAAGGCGTTCTGCGGATACTCTCTAGGTAAATCACCGTCGTCCAGACATCATTTGTCATAGTATTTACTCTGACTAAAATACAAATATCTCCGTTTTGCAATGGAATTGAACATAGTGCCCATAGAATGAAATGAAATAAATGTAAATACCTATATAATGACACCACTTTCAGCTCTGTTGGTTTTTGGTCCACTCTCCATACAAATCTGCCCATAGTCCTTTATATACATAGATTAAATCTAACTAATTTACTTAAACTAACCTATATCTAAGATCAATCAATCAATCAATCAATTCAGTTTATTTGCAGTAAAACATAAGAATGCATGCAAATATAATTTTACAAAATACGACATTACATGTCTGGTAATGTCTAGGCTAATATTAAAAACTATGTCAAATAATAGAAAAACAAATGTCAATTGAAGTCAGCATAAGGCACATGAATACAAAAATAAAAACAACAGAAAGAAAAAACAAAAAACTAAATAAAAATAAAACATTAGGATTACAAGATAATAAATGAAAAATTATACAATTTAATCATACCTACACAAATGTCAAACAATATACTAATCTAAAGCTCTGGCAAAGTATTCCTTAATGGAGTAGAAAGGTTTACTAATAAAGTACTGTTTCAGTTTTCTTTCAAATGTTCTGAGGTCCTTGCAGTCTTTTATATGGTCATCTAATTTATTGTAAACCCTTATAGCAGTGTTGTTTAAACTTTTGTCAAAGTATCTGAAATTGCTCTTTGTTACCAAAATGTCATTCTTATTTCTAAAGTAGCCCTGAATATTCGGACGAGCAATTTTAAAGTGGTCTTTATTTTTAAAAACATATAAGCAAACAGAGTAAAGGTAAAGAGAGACAACTGTGAATATTTTGTAATCCGTAAACATATGTCTATGTGTTGCAGGCACATGAGACCATCCTGCAAGATACCTTAATGCTTTCTTTTGTTTTAAGAGTACATCATTAATGTTGAAACCATTTCCCCAGACTTCTATACAATATCTCATAATGCTTTTGAAATATGCAGAATAAGCCATTTTTAAGGTTTCCCTATCAGCAAAGATGGATAAGCTCTTTAACGCGTAACATGCACTAGCCAGCCGGTTACTTATGTTCTCGATTTGCTTATGCCATCTTAGAAATGGGTCTAATTCGACACCTAAAAATCTTACAAGTTCGCATTTAGCAATAGGAATGTTACAAATGGGGTCTGGGCTGGCGAATCCCCGACGGAAGATCATGTAAAAAGTCTTACTACAATAATTAAGCTTCAGGCAGTTATCCGAAAACCATTTGGTCAAGTTTATCCAGCATTGTTGCATTTTCATGTCTAGCTCCTCTACAGTTCTAGGTTTTATGGTGATGCTGGTGTCATCAGCATATAGATACGGTGTTCCACTAGTTAAAGCATGTGGTAGGTCATTCATAAATATTACAAACAGAAGAGGGCCCAATACAGATCCTTGTGGAACACCGCAACCAATGTTTGCTTCTTCCGATTGGAATGAGCACTGGGACTCTCGGATCACAACATATTGGGAGCGGTTGGTGAGGTAGGAGTTAAACAGATCCCACACTGTACCACGTATACCATAAGCTTCCAATTTATTCAGAAGTATTCTATGATCAACACAGTCGAATGCTTTCGTAAGATCACAGAATACCCCCCCACAATAGTATCCGTCATTGAGTGCAAGCATTACTTCGGTGACTAACTCAGTAACTGCAGTCGAGGTATTTTTATTAGGTCTAAAACCATATTGGCAAGCAGAGAACAAATCGTTTTTATTAAAGTGTCTCTCCAGTCTAACAGACAAACACTTCTCAAAGATCTTTGATAGAACAGAAAGTATTGAAATTGGTCGATAATTGTTAAGATCCGACCTACGTCCCTTCTTGTAAACTGCAATAACCTTGGCCCTTTTAAGTTGTGATGGAAAGATACCTTGGACTATACTTGCGTTAAAGATATTGCAAAGAGGAACGCACAGTAGATCCACATTATTCTTGATAATAGCAGTGCTTAGATCATCATGGCCTCGAGCATTACTGTTTTTAAGGCTTCTAGCAACATTTATCAGTTCTGGCTCAGTAATGGGCTCAATAAAAATTGATGATATATTTTTATTTTTTGTTATTTTGTTTAGAGACGATTGAAAATTCAAACTCATACCGCCAAGTTCAGCCTTACCGATGCTCACAAAAAAGTTATTAAAAATGTTTGCTATCTCAGTTTGATCCTTAATTACACCATTATCTGTTTCTATTTTAAGTTTTTCGTTATTTTCTTTTTTTAAATTTCTGCCTGTATGTTCACTGACCATTTTCCATATAGCTCGTGATTTATTCTTAGCTTTAATAATAGTTCGTCGGATATTAATTTTTTTGGCTATTACTAAAGTTGCCCTTAGGATTTTCTTATAGCGTTCAAAGTGCAATTTTAGGGTTTCATCTTTTGTATGTCTTAGTTGTAGGAATAACTTCCGTTTATTCAGGCATGACTTTTTAATTCCTTTGGTAAGCCAAGTGTTGTGTCTTTTTTTGACTAATACCTTTTTTATTGGGAAATGCTTATCCGTAAGATTGGAGAGTATTGTGTAGAACGATTGCAGTTTATCATTACAGTCAATGTCGGATAGTATGTCTGGCCAGTTAATTTGTAAGAGTTCTTCTCGAAACCTGTTAATTGATTTTATGCTGAAGATTCTTTTTGTAGTGAATATTTGTGGTTTCTTACTTTTCATTACTGGTATTGGTAATGTCATGACAAGTGCGTCGTGATCAGAGAAGCTACATGGTACTACAGATACGTTACTATAATTTTCGACGTTGGTGATAAAGTTGGCTAGACTTGTGGATGTACAGTCAACCAATTGGAACCCTAGGCCAGTCAGGAACCATGTCAAAGTAACGTTATCAATAAGATTGTAAGACATTTCAAACGGCTTTTCATTTTGACATGGTTCTAGAGTGGCCTAGGGTTCCAATTGGTCGAGTGTACAATCAGTGATACGTGTAAATTGAGAAGTAACAGGGCGTACATTGTGTTCTAATAGTAGTTGTAATAGTGTTTTAGTTTTACTATTTTCTGTATCAGCAAAGTTAACATTGAAGTCACCTCCTATAATAACATTTTTGGTTTTTAAATTACTAAGATACTTATCTAATTTATCAATAAAAGTGTTGAAGTTAGAACTAGGGCATCTATATAATACTAGACAGTTTATTGTTAATGACTGACTTATTTCTAGATTTAGACAGCTAACTTCAAATACCTTTTCCGCATAATGCTTTTCCATGCCAATCGTTTTACATTTCCCCATCCAGTCACTACTAATAAAAATTAAGGTACCACCTCCTCTAGTAATTTGCCGTGATGACTGAGCAGCTATACAGTATCCGGGCAGGGAGATGGTCTCATATTTTCTAGGCTCTAACCATGTTTCGGTGACCATTATAAGGTTAGGTTTTAAAGGTAAGTCAGTAGCTATAAAGGCTTCTAAGCTAAGGATTTTATTTCTGAGTCTGTTAATATTTAAGTGCATTATATTGAATTCTACCATTTCAGTGTCAGTACTTATAAAAAAGAGAGGCTGTTGTAGAATTTCTCGTTAATATTTTTGAGCGTAGTGTTAATGGCAGTAGCTACTTTAAATTTGCCCTTTGCAGTTAATTTATAGCCATCAGTTTTGTAGTCTGAGACTGAAAGATTCTTATCTATGTCAGCTAGATGCACATGGTGGTAACCTCCTAAGCTTTTATATATTCCTACATTAAGTCTGTTTACAAAGAGATTAAATTGTCCGGCATTTTGCTCGATGCTTGATGGTACGTTGCATACAACAATATTGGTATGTGACAGATTTTGAATCGATTTTTCGATAATATTCACAGTTTTATCAGGGTATTCACAATTAGAGTCAAAATCGCTTCCTCCGCACATAACTACAACACAGTCCTTTTTTGTGAAGTGTTCGGTTTTCTCAGTTAGATTGCTGAGAATACGTTCAGTATTGCCGGTAATTATAATGTCAGCAGCGAAGTTGTAGTCCCGACGTCGAAGTTTCGACAAAATTGATACCATTTCCGTGCCATGGTAGTCTGACAGAAGCAGCAGATTTGGTTTGTCATTTGTTGGATGTTGTGTCAGCTTCGGGTCGCTTCCTTCGCCATAACTGGAATTTTGAGCAGGATCTCTTGTCAGTTGACATGTGTTGGTGGCAGCTACGGCCGTGGGCTCTCTAATTTCTAGCACGGAGTTCAGTTTATGTTTTATATTATTTACTGTTTTTTGAAGTTTCATTATTCTCACTGCTTGGTTACTTTGACTAGTGAATTTATGGTTTAATTTAACATAGTCATTGTAAACTTTACTCAATTTTTGTGCTAATTTCTTAGTTTTCTTTTTATTTCTATTATTTTCCTCTATAAGACACGAATACTTTTCAAGATTTTTACTAATATCAACTGTCTGTTCATTCGATTTTATCATATCGCATTGGATTTTATCAGATCGTCCCTTGTGGCATTGTACCGAGGTGTATGCTACTAAACGACATAGCAGATGCGGTAAAACGAACCGCCAGGTAATAATTTTGTATTTATAATAACTAAAATTCCCTTATACGCAAATTTTCTTATGGTTAAGAACAACTTATGGTTAAGTGGGGCGTTTTACTAAAAAAGTTAACAAATATTGGCTCTTTGATAAAACTAACCTTGTTTTGGCTTTGGGCAGTTAGTGTCATTCTTCACTTGCTTGAAGTACACCGGCAACTCTAAAGCCATAGTGAGCTCCTTACTAGAGCTCTCCATTCTGTAATTATTTCAAAATATCCGTAAGTAATATAAGCATTAAGCACATATATATGAAAGAATGAAGAATCGCCTTTGAAGATTAAAAATTGATTCCCAGTTGCTTAAAAACAAGAACCAATTGTTTAGGTACTTTTTTATGTGTACTTAGCTATTTTCCCATTTTACTTTGTCTGTTGTTCATTTATAGAGACAACTCTGATGTAAACTCATCAAGTTACGTGTTAAGGAGGATTTTCGACAGTCCATTCTTTTTCAAATATTTTTCTAGAAACTGCATCACAATTTTAGAATTATAACTAACGTGAGACTAAAACGTTATATTAAAATATTATCGAACCGGTTTCTCATGTACTTAAGTCGATGATTGCTCGACATGTTTCGACCCATTAAAAAGGTTTTTTTTTAATTAAGGTTAGTGGACGATGCGGAAGAAAAAACCGAACTAAAGTCTACTTACCCAATCCCAACGAGTTTACTCTCAGTCCACCCTTCTATCCTAACGCAGTTGTCTCCGTACTGAAAGGTAAAAGGTGACAAGTTGTCTATCGCCAGTCTAGCATTGCCCATCACCACGTTGTCTCTGAGGGCAGTGTATTGGTGCTTGAAGCATGTGAAGTCGGTGGTATGGCAGGCGATGAGGTAGCGATCTGTGAAACAATGGGGACGGTCATTGTCACGAGCGTTTCAACTTAATTTTTTGAACTAGATTATACGAACTCTATATTATTCGAACCATGCCTTGCGTTATCAGAACCATTATTATAAAAATCTAATATTTGTTCCTTGGTCATGGCTGTCTATGTATTTAAGTATCTGTATGTATCTATCTATTATATGTCGTATATATCGTCTCCTGGTACCCACATCACATGCCTTAATTGAGCTTACTTAGGGACTAGGTTGATTTGTGAAAGATGTTTATTTATTTTATTTGTATCTCCTTTTGAATGACGGGCTTACCAATCCCAGTTTTTTATAGGCTTGCGCGGGAATATAGATCCAACACGTAGAGCCCCTTTGGAGGCATTTGATGTGTTGTATTTTATTGTATCTCTCTTTCATTACGGGCCTATAAATCCCGGTCTTTTGATAGGCTTGCGTGGGGATACAGATCCAACACGTAGAGGCCCTTTGGAGAAATTTGTATTTTATTTATTATTACACTAAGGCACGCGCTCATTTCTGTGCAAATAAAATTTATTTATTTATTTATTAAAACAAAAGTTTACATGACATAACAGTTGAACACCAATGCGTCATGAAACTAAAATTATACAATAAAAAAAAGAATAGAAAACAAATACAAAAAATAACTTAAAACTAGCTTGATTTAGGCGACGAAACGACGTGGCTCCGTTGCGTCGTCTGATTTGGCGTAGGATTCGGTAGATTGCCTCGGAACTGCCGAAACACGACGCCCTTCGGCCAGAAGTCAATGTATTTTTTATATATTTCAAAAATATGTAATCTACATTAATATTATTAATATTAGCCAGACATTCTGGCCAATACGAGTATTAATAATATTAACAATCCCCAAGTGGCGAGTTGTACCGTTCCGCAATCGGCACATTTAAATTTGTAATTGTAAATATTTAACGATTTCGCCACTTTTAATCACTGTGTTTTATGGGATCTTAATAAACAGTCAAAGAATATTGTGCATAAATTATTTGTTCAAATTACCTATTTATATCACTAGTACAACAAATTATTATTTTAACTGCTTTAATGCATATTAATCATATTATTATAATCCTTTGTTTCACGGGCTGTATTACGTCACGGGTTTTTGATAGCTTTCGCGAGGATATAGTTCCAACACGTAGAGTCCCTTTGGAGAAATTTGCTGTTTTGTACACCTGCTGCAACCCATTCACGGACACAAAAATAGATATCCGTAATCCGGTCCCAGCAGGAGTATAGAGACTATTGAGGAGTAAATGGAAAAGTTTAATGGGCTATGGTGATGAAGGATGGATGGATCAGAGATGGAACTAGAAAAGAGGCCCGGATACCTGCCATTTATTATAATTATTATTTTTGTTACAATCGATAAGCGCGATAGTGAATAAACATTATTCAAATTATATTATTATTATATGTTTACTCTGCATACTTATCGTGACAGCGCAATTTGTTCAAAAGAACCACACAGCAATGTTCGCGGTGATTTCATTGAAAAGTTCGCAGAACAGAAAACAAAGATTGGAAAACTGGGTGCGAAGCTGCGAAGGCGCGATTGCGAATGTCGGGAAATATCGCATAATAACGATAATGGAAAATATTGTGAACCGGAATAAGAAAGGGATTCTGAAAACTGGAATAATCAGGATTTAACCTATTCCGAACTTGGTAGCCTCCTTTAAACCTTGACTATATTGAAAGAAGGCAGAGTAGGCGGGAATTAAAAGGTTTAGCACTGCAAAATATAAATATAATGCATTTCAGGTCATTTTAATAACAGTTACCTATACTTTTTTTAAAGGATGATTGAGTGAACGAATGTGGTTTACTTTGATATTCAATTCCGTTTATACCTACATTTATCTCTCTGATCCCACAGTCAAACTGTGTAAACCGTTGTGGGACAAATGTAAGTGCAATAATTAGTGTACATTTTGATATAATTAATAAATAATAATGAGAAAAAACTCAAGTTAGATTTTAATAACAATATCTATAAAAGTAAAATACATGCTATTATTAAGTTCTTACAACATATAAAGTACCTAAGGTACAAACTTAGTCATAGATAGTAAATTATTCCAGACTTAAGTATTTAACAAAATTAGTTACCTACCAGTATGCTATTACTCCCATTATGTAGTTTTTGTGTAAAGGTGCATTCAGACCAAACGAGCATTCGCTATTCTATCCCTCTCTACGAACATAGAACAGCGAATGCTCTTTTGGTCTGAAACTGAATGCACCTTTAGCAGCTCTTGGATCCCTGTTAAGTATTTCAAAAAGAATATGAGCATTACTAGCTTACAATTATGTAGACTGTTTGTCGCCAAGATAAATTATTTTTGTGATTCATTCTGCAAATGACTTAATTATATCCAAGTTGAATGTTATCGTTATCCGCGTAAACAAATTTCGCCGCTCCGCACTTGCTCGTCACACTAATTATCAAAGTCGTTACGGAACTCATTAATGACTTCATTAATTATGTTATTCATCGCAGGCTTTTCTCATAAATATTAATTGTTTGCGAATTTTTCTTTCATACTGAATTTTTGTTCATTGTTTTAAGATTGATACCTATTTCATAAAACCTTTGCTTTGTATAATAGGGAGATCTTCATCCTACTTTTTAGATCATTTTAAGCTAATTCTTCGGATCTTGCTTATTTAGATGAGTTTTTAATGTACGTTTTGAATGTTATCGCTGTATATTTAGTACTTATATCACGCAATATCTAAATACCAATCTAGAACTTATCACCACGATATAATACCCGACATATGATTCTAAAGGTCAAACTATGCAGGTCGAAGTAATTAAGTGAAAGAGAAAAACAAGGATGTTTTAAATTGGCTGTATAAGCCTGACCTTTTCTGAAGTAGAAAATCTAACCTATTCATGAAATTGTGCTGAACCTACTCAAAACCTACACGCGCTAAAGAGTTTCTCAATAGCCTCTTAAAAGCCTTCAAGAAACCTGTTTAAAATCGATATAGAAACTTGGGCCTATGATCGAGCCCTGAGGGACGCCATGAATATTGCATGCGGCGGCCTTGCCAAACACTTCAATAACGCGTTTATGGCCAAACTGTCTGTGGCCCTTTGCTTGGACAAAGACGTGCTTTATGTGCAAACGGTAGTAGGTATATCAACAGATCTACACCAGTTCCAATGAATGTGTAAGTAGACCAATGAAATATTCTTCAATGAAGTTAGGTAGGTAGATATTTTGAAACAAAAGATTGATATTTATTTAACAAGCCATTGATTTTGGTTGAGGTTAATCATTATTTGAACCAGTTAAAATAATACCTGAACGTACTATATGGTTCCTTCAGTTGGCCTTTAACTGATAGTTACCTACTCTTCGTTTGACCTTAGAAGACCCTTAAGAACGTTCTGTTCTGAGACAATATTGCTGTGCTGATTGTGTGTCTCCAACGATTGTACCCCAACGTCTATTTCTGGGACCCGCAGGGTGTTCTAAGTTTAAACGGAGTGTATTTTTATTTTCTTTTATAGAAATACGTATGTATATCATGGCTAGTTTGCAAAAATCTATACTCATTTAATAACAATTTATATTTGGGCGTACCGCCAGGATCTTGACTTTGTTCACCACACCCCATTATTTGTAAAGATAGGTACTGTAAAGGTATTAAAACTTTACAGTTTATTTCATATGACGAAGGGGGCTGGCATGATATAGAATTCAACTTTAGAATGCTTGCCGTCTCTGTCATGAAGAAGAATCTAGATAGGGGGCAGTTGAAAGTGGACAGGCTTTATGTGAAGATCTATAATTGTATTGATATAATGTAATGAAGAAAATATTAATATAAAAGTAATATCGAGGAAGCCCTATTGTTTGATTGTATGCTGCAGTCCTCCCACATATTGGTGGGGGTGCGGTACCATCGCAGGTATTGCTATTTAATTATGTACATTTTACGTACAGGCTGATTTTACGTCAAATAATTATCAAGACGTAATTAATCTATCATATTAGACGTCTATTATGTTTTATTTACCCATTTTATCGGCGAACTCTCTTCCCTGGCATGCCCAGGCGCACATAAGCAGCACAAACACAATCATCTTCACCGTTCACTAGTACAAGTACATATACTACAGTATCTTCTGGTATTTCTGTTAAGTATGTCATAGCGTCATAGTTTTTACTGAGAAAGGCGACCACCGAAACTTTGAATTCAACCACATTATCACTTTTATACTAGCTCGTAGAATTAGGTACTTACGTAATGTCTTTTTATGATTTTCGAACACTTCGATGTGTACAGGTGCATTCAGACCAAAAGAGCATTTACTGTTCTATCCCCCACTCTACGACAACAACGAATCACGTTTCATGTAACTATCGCATTTCGTAGAGTAGGAGGATAGAACAGCGAATGCTCTTTTGGTCTACATGGACCTTTAGTGTGAAAAAGACGTAGATCGGCATATAAAATAAAACCAATTTTCAAACGATATTATACAAATTGAAAGTATACATGAAATTGCATTTTACAGGGTGCTCGCGAGGAAACCGAAAGATTTTAATGCTGAATTCCTGAGCATATTTAGAGTATTTAATGTGATATAAAAATTTCCTGGATTCGGCTTGGTTCCAGAGATAATTAACCTTTTTTCGAAAAAAGTTTTTGGACGTAACACGTCATAAAACTTCTTTTTGATTACAATTCCACCACAATGTGTTCTAATATTACCACACCTTTTGCCTGACAATCAATAAATAAGAATAGACTTGACGAAAAAACCTGTACCTAAAAAAAATAATTTTAACAAATTGTTGTTATGATAAAAAGTATTGGAAATGTTAAAAATTATTCAAAAAGTCAAAAAAAAAAGGAAAAAAAACCTTTTTTTTTGTGGAATTTGACGTTAGGTCTCATAATATTTTTTGTTTATTTTGATGCCTAGAATGCATAGTTAAAATCTTTCGGTTTCCTCGCGAGCACCCTGTATTGGCGATAAAAGCCACCATTAAAATTAAACTATGCTCATAACCACAATTTGCAGTACGAGATAGCCGAAATTTTCGAGTTAAATGTAGTTAAAACTTTTCGTTGTCATTTTATTTCTATAGCCTGAAAACAATAACGATTTGTTCAGGTGCCACGGTGTCGCACATATTTTTATGAAATTACTTGTTGAACAAAATTAGACCTAATTCCAATGAATTCAGGTTTTATTTTCAGTTTTCAGGAAAGCGTGTCACATTGTAAATAAGTGTACACGGTTTGAGTGCTCCTGTTAATTTTCGTGTAATTTTGTTGAGTTACAAAATTGTTTGTTTTACAATTTTGTTAATTTTCAGAGTCGCATCGTTTTGCGAGTTGGTGATATAAGCCTGTTTGGCCGGAACAATTATAACACCGTTGAGTATAATTGATAACTCTGCAATTCAAAATGATACCTCTTTACACTAAAATAGTACCTTGGATTGTATCATTTTTTATGTACCTAGATAAAAAGTTGGCTCTTCAGTGTCTCTTCGTATGTAATTTGACAGAATGTTTTAAACCACCGTATAAACTGATCACAAGTTAAAATGTAGTTTATTTATCCATATTAGCATTGCTGTAGTTTATTAATGAAAAATTATTGCTACTAAAAAAAAATCTTGTCTGTTTCGTATGTTATGTACTGTTCAATGAGAGTTGCTTTCATATTGTCTTAATTTTTTACAGGTAAGTTACAAAGCAGAATCAAAGAGCCCAGTCTAAAAACGAAAACAAGGTAATTATTTATATTATACCTCTACAATATTACAGGACAAAAGTTCACGCCGAAAACAAACCCTTATCAGATTTAGTGAAAGTATCACCAAAACAAAAAACTAATAACAAACAGCATTAAAGCAGCCGAAGTTTCCACCCGAACCCCCGGCCTCTGGACCCCTGGGGTCAAAGAAATAAGATTACCGAATTGGAAGTGGAATCTAATACAAACGCACTTTGGGAAAGTTGATTGTGTCGATTTGTTGTGCGACAAATTGATATATAAATCGTTGGGAAGATTGTAGTCCTTTTGATGGTTGAGGGCACTTCAGATACTTTGGAGTTCATAAGAGAGTTTATCAGTTGAGTATTTTGGCTTTCCTCCTGGGGCTCGATTTGACCAGATGAGGATATGTTAGCTAGTCACATTTTGTCTACGCAAAATATTAACACATATTATTATCATTTGTTAGAAATACAATTACTCTTTATTGCACCTCAAAGACAAATAAACAAAAAAATAAACTTTATGCTGGAAAGGGGCCTTATCGCTAAAAAGCGATGTCTTTAGCGATAAGGCCCCCCAGACAACCTTTGGGTAGAGGAGATAAGAAAGTAAAAGTGCACAGTAGGTGCCAAAACTCTGTAAGGTATAATTATCCTACCCTTCGGAGTTTCACATCACACCATCAGCCTCTTTCAATCCACTGCTGGACGTAGGCCTCTCCTATTAAATATGCCTATAGACGGATTATGAGGTATATGACCACGCTGGGCAAGCGGTTTGGCGGTCGCAGTAATGTGTCCATTATGATGATGCTTTGGCGTTTTATTTTCTATGAGTTTGATGGACACAAAATTGACATTTCCATGTACTTGAATGACAACGTTTCTTAAATCACAAAAATGATGTTTTAAATCTTCATAAGTTAACACACCATCTTACAATTGTTTATTATTTCTCTTCTCACTTTTCTGTACTTAATCTGTAGCTGCTTTTAAGTATCATAATATTATAAACCTCACCTTCTCGGTTAATATTATCCAACTATAATCATATATGAAACCTCCATCTTGTAAATTTTAATCAAGCAAACTTCACTCGTCCCGTAGCTCACGAAGGCTAACCACATTTCCTAAGCTTGTGACGAGGCAATCTCGGCCCATTCCTAGCACTATTAAGCCCGAGACAACATTGATGAACAATTTTGAAAGGCAATTTCATAAAAAAGCTTTGATCTTAGATTGCTTACTTAATGTCGTCTTTTGTGGGAAAAATGAGGTGAATATTGAGTTGAGCTAGATTAACCTGAAGTTTGAAATAAAATTTTCACTTCTTAGATTTTTTTTCGAATATAAAGATTTGGGGTAAAACTAAAAATGCTCAAATATTATTTGGTTGTCAACGAAACACATAAAAGTCATGATGTTGAATATGATAACACTCAAATCATTTATAAATATTACCGATCAATAAAATTGGTTTTCTTTGTTCTAATCTGGAATATTTGCAACAAATAATAAACAAATCAAAATCTTGGGACATCTTACACAAAATCGACTTAGTCCCACGGTAAGCTCAATTAAGGCTTGGAATGGGGTACAAGCGACGAAATGTATATAGTACACAGATACTTAAATACACAGACAACCACGACCAAGGAACAAATATTAGTGATAAATATACACATAATGCCTCACCGAGATTCGAACCTGGAACCTCCCGCTTCGTAAGCAGGGTCACTAGGTCACTATCACTACTATCAGCTAGGCTACGGAGGCTGACAAAAAAGTCTGCTAGAAGTTTTAACATTTGAACGAAATCCATTTAAGTCGTCTTTCTTTTGTGTTCTCGGTAGAGTTTGATGTTGCTTATTAAATAATGAAGCAGTATTTAACTATAATATTATTTTATAATTTTTGAATAGAATCTCGCAATGTTTTCGTATAACATTGAGTTTTCTGATCTTGCTAATAGCGTGTTTGAATTGTTTTTGCGGCTGTTCGGTAAATCGAACCAAATTTTCGTTCTGAAGGACTATTATAATTTGTACGAGTATTAATCGTATTTACTGTTATAACACCGTTTCTCCGTGAAGATAACATTTGAAATAGTCCCGAAATAACGGGAGCTCAATTCAAATTCACGCGATAGATAACCCCGTTTTAAATAATCCAAAAAAAATTAATGCCAACTTAAAATCTCGTGTTCTATCTAAAAGGACAGCGACGCACTTGTAGTGGCTTTTTAACTGCCGTGATATCGACGGCGAAAAGCAAACACGTAGTAACCCACAAAAATGAAATTGTTCACCAGAGCCGAAAAACCTCCCGAGTTTTGAAAAAAAAATCATAACTTTCGTATTTATGGACACATCTTATTAAAAATTGGACACAATATCCACATTTTTTTTGTCTTTAATTTCATTTAAATAAATTTCACCATAAGTTATTACAAGTGGAGTTATGTGGGTTACTACGTTTTGGTTGTTTTTTTACAGTTAGCAAACACGTAGTAACCGACGTCAACAAATGTATGAAATAACATTTTTCTATCGTTTTTGTGGATAGCAAAAACGCAGTAACCCACTTTAAGTTTACTAAAAGTAACGGTAATAAAGTGTTAAACCACATGCTTTAGATAATTTCAATGAGCCCAGTGCTGTAACACTATTTGTTTTCGTATTGTAAGTATTTTCAAATGCATTAAATGTATTGCCAACATTTTTAGGATGACTTTTAAAGTGACTTTAATGGAATCGCGAAACAAAACACACGACTTTTCTAATGTTTCGTTAAAAATGAGAAGAGACTTAAAGGAATTAAATATGAAAATCAAACCACTTGAAGTGTAATAATCAAAAATGAAATAATTAAATTAAAAACGAAACGTATAAGTATACCTTTATCTTGAAAAATCATAATTAGACTTTTATAAAATGTATAGTTTTAGCAAAGTATAACATAATTGAGCCCAGTTTAAACAAGATAAACAACTAAAAAATCTATAAGTACTTCTATCTCTAGCACGTTTGAGACTTATAACATTTTTTAGTTGTTTATCTTGTATCTAAAGTATCAATCATTTATTCATAACCATGAAGATAAATTATTATAATATTTATAATAATATAAACGCAATATGAACTTGGTTCCTACATATAGAAAACATAATGAGATCCTATTAAATAATAAAGAAACGTCCACGCTGGACAAAAGAAACGACTAAAAAAGTATGTCATTCTATCTTTATACTACTTTTGCTCAGTCTATATCTGCAGTATCAGTTATCTTCATTAATAATCATGTAGTTAATTATTATAATATAAGCACAACGTTAACTTTGTGTAATATACCTATACTAACAAAAGAAAAGCCTACTTTGAATACGTCCAAATAAAAAAAATAAAAACTAACATTGTTAATAAAATTAATCACTTTAATATTTTCTTCGGTTACTGAGATGATTGCTCATGAAATAAAAGTATAGAAACGGATAGTATATTAATTAAATTGAACTTCATCCCGATGTTTCGAACAAACAAAATAAGAAAGATAAGTACAAAAACTACCCACAAAGAAAAATTTACTTAACCACAGACAATATTAGGGTTCCGTAGCCAAAATTGCAAAAACGGAACCCTTATAGATTCGTCATGTCCGTCTGTCCGTCTGTCCGTCTGTCACAGCCGATTTACTCAGAAACTATAAATGCTACAGTGATGAAATTTGGTAATGATATGTGTTTTATGGACCGCTACAAAATTGTGATACTATATTGTAAAAAAAATAATTGGGGTTGGGGCCCTCCATACATGTAACTGAGGGATAGAATTTTTTTTTAGTTGTATATAAGCGTGTGAGGTATCAATAGAAAGGTTTTTGAAAATGATATAAAGGTTTATATATCACATTTTTATTTAAGCTAACCGTTTTTGAGATATCAGCTGTCAAACTCTGAAAAATGTGTCCCCCCCTCTATTTTTTAAACTACGTGCTAAAAAATTCAAAAAAAAAATATTGCATATTAATAAACTCTATCAACGATTTTTAGTTTGATTAAATTATCTCTTATAGTTTTTGAGATAGGTTGATTTAACTGTATTTTTAAATGATAATGGTACGGAACCCTTCGCGCGCGAGTCTGACTCGCACTTGGCGAGGTCATTGTGATAATGAAATATTCAAATTTTAATAGGATAGAAACAAGCTTATCGCTATCACCAGCTTGGGATCCTATAGTTCATCTAATAAAGGAGCAGACAGGCTCGCATAGACCGTGAGACTAATGGGTACGACGGTATTGAGCTTTTTAGTACAGGCAATTTTTACAAATAAGAAATACGTATGTATGTAAATAATATGTATGTTTCGGTTTAGTGCATGTGGATCTTAAGAAGTACTACAAATGTTTTTTTTAATATATGTGTCCCGCTGAGTTTCTTGCCGGTCCCAAAATTGGGATACCTTCCTAACAATACAATCATACAAAAGAAGGGATTTTTTCTCAGGTCAGAGGTGTAGGGATAGAACCGGCGTAGATTATTTGTTTTGTTTTTGTCTTCATTTTGAAAATACTTATAATGAATAACTAGCTTCATTTGCAATATTTGTAATATCTACATCCCTTAAAATGTTTGTGGTTTAGTATATTCTTTGTGGGTAGTTTTGTACTTATCATTCTTATTTTGATGTAAGTAGATCTATCAAATTTCCTCGATTGTCAGTCGCCCGCAGACCACGAACCCCTATAAAGTGTTCGAAACGTCGGAATGAAGTTAAATTTAATGAATATACGTGCGTTTATCCGTTTTAATTTTTTTATTTTAATCAGTAATCACTTTAGGCAAAATTCTCGTTATAATGTTTCAAAATTCCAAACACTTCGACTCACTTTCGCTCCGCGGACCGCACTGAGTGACGTCGTAAGCGTATGCGCAATGGCGGCGACTGCCACGTTAAAACGTTTTAAGGCGCGCGAATCTAAGCCCCTACACCCTACAAAAGTGAAGTAATTATTAAGTAGCTAGCTTTACGTGATCCTTGTAAACGCAGTAAAAGACAAGATTCTCTAATTTGATACTGCTAGCCAAAATATTATTTCCTGCCAAATGGCGTAACTGCAAGACTTTCAAATCTATGAGCGGCAAACACGTACTAACCAGCATCGTCGTCAGAACAACGGGCGGTTTTAAGTGCTGTAAATGCTTTGATTTAAATAACAGAGGTTTTTTTGCTACTTACTACGTGTTTGGAGAATACATTTCAAGAAAAATGGGAAAATTTGTAGTTCCTAATTTCCTTGTTTTTCATCATATCGGCACGCGGATGGCACCAATCGACGCGGAAAAAATCGAAGATTCCGAAAGTGCAATAAAAAAAATTTTGACCTTGTGTTGGTTACTACGTGTTTGCTTTCCAGCGTCGATATGTTCCTTGACCTTTTCCGCTAATACGAGTAATAATCCCCGGAATTTCAGCTTAATGGGTCTGTAAGCCCACTACCAAATAGGCCACGGAGGCTTGTATGAGGAGGTCTTGAATTTACTTCGTAGAAGTTACTTCCATTATTCAAGAAAGGATTTCTAAACGCCCACGAAAAACATGAAATAATAAAAAAGTTTTAATCTGAAACTCTGCAGGTTCATAAAACCTTATGGCCATCTCGTTACCCTACTGGGCAACGGGGTTCTTCCAATTGCTTCAAGAGCTCAAGCAAGGCTAACACAAGTGGTAATCGGCGGGACTAGGTCCTGAATTCTGCCGTTATATATTGCATTGTTAAGTACTGAAGTACCCACTGAATTTGTATTATTTGCTACCTTTTGTGAAAAACATAGTGCCTCTTCAATTTCGAAGGTATATTTCAAACAGTCTGGTCCCTCTATTATAACGTTATAATGGCGGGACCAGGTTCTGAATTCTGTCGATTCATATTACAGTGCTTAGTACAGAATTGGTACTATTTGCTACCTTTTGTAAAAAAATAGACAGACTTCCAACCACTTGGTGGCATATTAATAATGTTCTTGCGACTCATCCTTCCATCACGCTACTAATCGCGAGACGACAATGACGAATCAGAGCAGTTGAAACGCTCGACGGAGAATCGCCCACCTAAACGTACAGTGGGGATATATTTTACTGAAATCCTATGTTGTTGAGTGTAGTATTGTTGGGCAGGTATTTTAAAAAGAATAAGAATCCCAAGATTGATGATTGGCAGCAGCGCCATCATAGTGGACACATTACTGCGATCGCCAATCCGCTTGCCCAGCGTGGCGATTATGGGCATTTACCTCCTAATGCGTCTATACGCATAGTTAATAGGAGAGGCCTACGTCCAGCTGTGGACTATCACAGGCTGATGATGAATGATCCCAAAACTGTTCACGTGATGGCCTCATCGGAAGACCAGCGCTGGCACTCGCTAGCAACATGCTGAGACGAGGCCATTTCGTAGCTTACATGTTCTTATTTGTATAATATTGATTTTTTCGTTTCTGTAGTTTGTGTGTAGGTACTACGAATAAATATATTTCTTCTTCTTCTTCAAAAAAAGATTTCTTGTCGAGTTCATATTTATTTTGTCTCTCGAACCATGCTGCCAACGATGGACCAACGGGAATACGGCAGCACGGGTCAATGAAGCGCAACATGGCTATAGCGCCCTTAAAAGTAATGGCGATTCTTAATTATCAATGGGACGACCTTGAGGTCATTGGTATAACTTTTTACATTCAACAACTTTGAGAGCAGGTCATCACCAGTCTCTTTCACGTCATTGGTTGGAACTACTTGGAACTTTGTCTCACCTCAAAATTCTTCTCGTTGTCTTATTTTGTGTCACAGAAAAACGTGACGCAGTGTTGATTTTTGTATGAAATCATGTTTTGTTTTCAATTTCTCATGTATGGATTAAAATCTAACGCAAAAAAAATACATGTGCACCGAATTTTTTTATATACTGAGTCGAAACAGCCACTAAAAGCATGACAGAGTGGTATGAAACAAGACAACGAAAATAATTTAAACCCACCTATGCGCCTATGCCTGTACCTATCTGTTGCCATTATTGATATCATGCAAAAAATGCCAAAACTGCGACTATTTAGCGTCCGTAACTTAGTTGATAGTAGGTAGCTTACGAAGCTGGAGCTGGTTCGAATCCCGGCGAAGGCATTATTTGTGTATTATTTAGCACAAATATTTGTTCGTTGGTCACGGGTCATGGGTGTATGTAACTATTTAAGTATCTATTTATTTGTATCTATCTAATATATCGTCGCTTGGTACCCACATCACAAGCCTTAACTAAGCTTACCGTGGAACTAGGTCGATCGGTTGAAATGTCCCAAGACATCTGTTTATATTTATTTTATGTTTTACAATTTTTTCTTATATCGGCAACATAAATAGGAACATAATTTGTGAAAATATATTAGCGCAGTGACAAACGGATCGGCAGACATCGAAGTCTTAGCAATACGGTCCCGTTTTTATCCTTTGGCCATGGAAGACATGGAACTAGCAATATACCGAGAAGTTTCATAAGTTGCGAATCTTCTATATAAAATGTTGAAGCAATCTAATCATTCCAAAACCGTTGTATGTACATGCCTTTTAAGGTATATTTTATGCGTTTTATTCCATTGTCAAACACTTCTTCATAACATTTTTTTTTAAGTTCTCCTGGAAACATTCTCAATGAGAACTTTTAAATTCTCATGAAAATTCTCGGAAATTAACAAGTATATTGCCGCAATTGTTCTGCAACTTGTACATTGCTACATGGAACCCTAAAAATAACGAAATAACTCCGTGGAGATGAGCCCAAAGATGAGGGAGGCAGTTAACGCGTATTCTCGTAAGCGTAAGTGGTCGTAAACACATAATCACTTGCCCTTATTGTTCGTATTAACCTGTACCCTCAAGGCTGAGCCACACTGGAAACGTGTGCGCGTTTTAACGTCAGAATTGTCATAGTATCACACTGCTTGCACTTCATGCGCACGTGCTCGCCACGCAAGCGGTGTGTCATCTAATATGACATTTACATACTCTACAACGCGCACGCCACGCACACGCATCCGGTGTGGCTTGGCCTTTAGTTATAGAAAAGTGTAATGTTGATCACGGCAAAGTTCAGACAAGACTTCAACGTTTCCTAACTCCGCCGGGACAATTAAAACTAACCGGCGAAGTTGAGTTGCCTGTGGGATAATTGTTTTTGGAATATCCGGTTCCTGGGAATTATCACACCTTTATAACTTTGAGTTTTAACTTTAAGGGTAAAGCTGTATTGGAAAGTCGAAGTGTTATCTTTATTTTGCACGAATTTGGAGTTACAGTTACGCCCCTCTCGGGGGGTGTTTAACTGTTTACGGGACACTTTAGGGTAAAAACTCTTTTGGCCAAAATGGGTATTTCTGACAGTACAGACTGTAGAATGTGTGGCGAGGAAGAAGAGACAATGAAACACTTGATGTGCGAATGTCATGCCCTCGCCAGACAAAGGATGAAGACTTCGGTTCTGCTATTTGGAACCGGAGGAGGTCAAAACGCTGCCGCTAGGGTCTGTCCTCAAACATATCGATTTGATGGAACAATCCAATGGAGTAGGAGATATAGGGTGCAATTACACAAAAGATCCCAATGGGTCGAAGCGTATCCGCAAGGGCCTCACCAATACGATAAGATAGGCCCTTCTCTCATGATGTGGCTCTTAAGTGATTTACGTTTCATACCCGTATCATACGCGTAGCCATTATATTAAATAAATATCAGAAGAAGCGATGGGCGGTGCACGGAGTAGGTTACTAAATGGTGACCAGGGTGGTCAAGAAGATCTACAGGGCGAACACCGACAAGAAGGTCCCTTTCCGTTTTATAGACAAATTGATAAGACCGAAAGGGACAAACGATACTTAACGGCTTGCTAAGTTAGGAGATCTTTATGAATAAGTTTTTCTATAAACTTGTGATATTTCTGCTAGAAATCGACTCACTGTAAAGGTATTAAAGAGAATGTCGTCTTTTGTCAGCCTACGTAGCCTAGTTGGTAGTGACCCTGCCTACGAAGCTGGAGGTTCCGGGTTCGAATCCCGGCGTGGGCATTATTTGTGTATTTATTTATCACAAATATTTGTTCCTTGGTTGTAGCTGTCTATGTATTTAAGTACCTATATGTATCTATCTATTAAATATATCGTCGACTAGTATCCACATCACAAGCCTTAATTGAGCTTACCGTGGGACTAGGATGATTTGTGTGATGTCCCAAGATATTTATTTTTATATTTATTTTATTTGCCCGGGATTTAATGGAGCTTTCCGTGTCTGATCCGTGGGCGAGCTATTCCTGTGTTTATAGCCCCAACGCGACGCGTCTAGGACATTAGGAGAATTAAAAACTAAACTGTCTGCCGGCTTGGATAAAGGTGCGACCACACTGGCGCTTAAAATCGTGAGCGTTTTAAGAGATTGAAGCATTAAGCCCTAAAGTGTTTTTAACTTGTGACATGTACATAGGTACCGATTATTAGACCATCTTCAATATCTTCTGGCCATGTATTGACGGCGGTAAGAATACATTTGTCACCACCCCTACTTGTCCCGCGGGTGTCGTAAGAATCGACTAAGGCTAAGGGATTGAAGTATCACTGACCATTCTTTGTTTGAGGGAGTGTAATATGTGAATAGAACAATATTTATCATCGTTATCATCATGTAATTAAATAATGACCACAAACGTCGTATAATGGAAAAGTTTCAGGGTCACTACCAACTAGGCTACGGAGGCTAAAAAGAATAGGCATGATGACTGGCAAGTCAAATCAGCATCTTTTTTCGAACTGTCAAAACGATCACTACTATGCATTACTATGGAATTTTATATGAAATACTCAAAAGTGACGTCACGTTTGAGTACTGCCAAATGACCTACTCTTTTATGTTATTTTCAATTTATTAAATAGAAGTTCTGTACAAAAATTACTGCAATCTACATCTTAGTAATAATTTCTTCGTGTATTATGTCGTGCATAATGCAAAATAATTTATTTTAACTACAGTCATCATCCCTATTTTGACCCTTTCAAGCAACAGTGTGCCCGGACCTTAAGTTGTGTTTTCTCGTTCATCGCTCAGTAATCTCTCTGTGGACTTTCTCTACTGAAAAGCAATAAAAAGAACGATAATATTAAATGTGACTAGATAGAGGACAATGCTGGAATTTTGTTTTATTGTGTGGCTACTGACTAGCGTGGATTTTATCGCTACATGGTATTAAATAATAATAATAATAATAACCCCGCGGGGGCAGCTTGTGGCGAGCTGACGGTGAGTGGCGACACCGCGGACCCCTATTCCAGAGGGCCCTTTTATATGGCCCTCGCCTCTGTGCTTGCCTTGACCGGCCGGCCAGAGTGGATTCGCAAGAGCGGGACCTATGCTCCAGGTTGGAAGTGTAAAATGTCATAACGCCGGCGGCCCTTGAACGGATTACCGGGATCTGGCTACCGCAGTCTCACCTCTCGACAACCTCGAAGCCGCTCTGAAGTGTTGCGCTATTGTCGCACTGTGCGTGCGGCCGTTTGTAGGGCCCACTAAATGAGTTGGCGAGTCACCACCTGCCTTTTTACAATTTTGAGACTGATTGTCACGGCAGGTGTCCGCTGGTCTCCTCCCATAACCCAGTATCCAGTCCATCCAATATACCAACCATAGCCCATGACCTAGTTTCCATCGCAGTCACAGTGCTGCACTGCAATAGTCTTTGCACCTGGCGGGGACCATCTCCGGACGTATCATATTGTGCGGTCGGGGATGGTATCCGCCACGTGTATCCTTTGCTTTATATTAATTGTCTTAAAGGGCCTCTGCGCTGTTGGCTTCGGCCCCACGCATGCCTCCCAAAGGCCCGGGACCCCATGGTCCCGAGATATGGCAAAGACATACAAATAATAATAATAACTTTATTTCGGACTCAGTACAATCCATAGTTTGTTAGTACAGCTTAATCTATGTTAGTGACTTACATTAATGTTATAACTATATACAATAAATACTACCTACTTAAATTTCAAATTGGGCTATGCCCTTAAGTTGACTTGCCCAAAACATAAAAATGTAGCAGTCATGCCTTCCTGCGATCTCTGCAAGAATACTATTAGAGCTCGCTCTCACCCGACTCAATAAAGACGAGATCTTTTTTCGAATAACGGCTTCAAAGGTGTCAATGCGTGCCTCCGTAAACATTCCTGAGGCGCTACACCTACTAGGCAAACCCATTAACATCCTGAAGCCGTTATTGTACTGGACGCGAAGGGCGCTGTGCGCTCTTTTTGTGTACCTTACCCATAGGCTGCCCGAGTAAAAAGATTGACTATAGGCTTTAAATAGCGTGGTTTTAACTTCATTAGTACATCGAGCAAACCTACGGGCAAGCATATTACTACGCACTGCCAGCGCCCTACGCTCCCGATTTATATCTAGATCGTCGCTTAAATCACTCGTCACAATATGGCCCAAGTACTTTACCTGCTCTACAACCTTCAAAGTACTACCATTTAGCAGCAGCCACGGCACATAGTATGGTTTTATATTCCCTGCTTTAAAAAATCATAACCTCACTTTTATTCGGATTATAAACCAGACCATGCGCAGCCGCGTACTGCTCACAAGTTGCAAGTAGTAACTCAAGCGCACTGACAGATGGGCCCAGCAGCACCATGTCATCGGCATAACTAATGTTGTTTATACAGGTACTACCAACATAGCAACCAGCATGCATGCTGCTAAGCCCACCTATCAGCTCGTTTACGTACAAATTAAAAAGCTTTGGCGATGTAATTCCTCCCTGTCTCACCCCGCATTCTAATCTGTACTCGCTGGAAAGCATATTAGCCCATCTCACCTGATTTATTTGGTTGTCGTACCAATACCTAAACAAGGACACACAATCTTCTGGTACGCCTGTATCTCTTAGTTTATGCCATAGTGTCTCGTAATTTACTCTATCAAAAGCTTTAGAGAGATCGAGAAAACAGGCGTACACAGGTGTTTTTCTTTTCGTGTAATACCCGACAGTATGCTTGAGACAAAGTATCGCACTTTCGGTGGAAAGCCCTGGTCGAAAACCGAACTGGGCGTCATGCAGCCGCAGGTGCTTTTCAAGTATACGGTCAAGCATACTATCGAGTATCTTAGCGGCTGTGGTGGCAAGCGATATAGGGCGGTAGTTAGCCTTATCCGACAGGTTGCCCGTCCTATTTTTAACTATTGGCACTACAACCGTCCTCATAAGCTCAGCAGGGAGGTAAGAGTGGCAAGCGCACAAGTTAAACAGCATTGCCAGTACGCGCGGTAAATGCACCCCCGCATACTTGAAATGCTCAATACTTAGACCGATTCTTGCTGCATTAAAAAACCGATTCTTGCTGTTTACCACTATTTATGTATATCTTTAAAAGTACACAACGGATTTCTATGTGTTTTTTTTATTCAAGAGGAAGGTTTAAGTATTAACATGCGATTTGAGAATAAAAAATCGGATGTTTCATACAAACCTTGAGATATTAATAGGCAGAAATGTATGGAACATCCGATTTTTTTTTCTGAATCGGATGTCAGTCCCACAGTAAAAGTTCATCAATATGACCACAGAATGAACCCTCTAAATTTTGAACAATGAATAAAAAATCACCCTGTATTTCGCAAAATGAACTCCGCATCCATTCTCCGTTTATTTACTCTGAACGGTAGGATACACTCGTTCCACCTGAAAATGTTTGCTGAAAAATGAAACGCAGCTGCCGGTGACGAGGCGTAAATACGAGTATAGGATCTAGCTATGGGCCCGTAAAGTATAATGGGCTGAAAAATGGCTACAAATAACTGTAGGTATTCTACCACCGAATTCAGAAAAAAAATTATCCATTTTTTTATCTAAGAAATATGCGTTTCTGTTCATTGACTTTAGGGTCAATTACGAAAAAAATAGTACCTACTATTGAAATAATTAAATTAGGATACGATTAAATAATATAAAGAAAAACGCCTGTCCTGCCCTCCGGCCGGCAAACAGCACTTTGCCCGCCGCTGCGCTAAACTAAGTTGCCGTCTGCCGGCTCCTTTGAGCAGAAAAATAGTATACACACCTCGGCCGTTAAATGGGAAAGCCTCGGATCACATGTTTGTCTCGGCTTCGCTTCGGCCTACAATTACACGTCACCCGAGACATTTCCCACTTAAACGGCCTTAGCATGTAATCTACTATTTTTACAGGTAATGGTAAGGATCCAATACTTAGCCTTACTTGCAGAATTGGTTAAGCGCAACTAATAACTTAATATCATACATCCATACATTTTTGCCAGTTGCCACTACCACCTATTCGTTTAACCCTCGTGTTAGCAGCTTAACCCGATATTGTTCAATGTACAATATTGAAACAAATGCTTTTAGCCAACAATTTTTTACAATTACTTATTGTGCACATTCAATTAGTTAAATATTCATGCATTTCAATTCACGTTGATTACATATAAACAAATTAACTGAAAACAGGTGTCATGAACTAATTGCTTTTTCATTAAACGGGTTACAAATGACCTACCACCAATCTTGATCGACGTTCCCGTCACGCTTACATACAAATACACAAGTGCGAGAGTGATGGCACACTTTAGGCCTACTACCGAAATAAAATTCGTTTTCGAGGATTTTTTTCTGTCACTTAAACGAAGGCGTCAATAGAGTGCGACAGACAAATTTCGAACGCGGATTTCGTAGTAGGTAGGGCCTCAGGATGACTAGTCAAGTTGCCAATCGCTAACGCTTAATCGTCAATCGTAAACGAAAGGCAGTTAACTGTCTTTGTCACACTAATATGAAAGAGTAACAGAGAGGGAAACTACGATACGCTACTAAGCGTTAGCGATTGGTAACTTGGCTAAGCCATCAGTGGCCTATTTCACCATAATTACAAGTGTGATAATTGTAAAATATCACTATTACTGACGTCACAGGCATCCATAGGCTAGGGCTACCGCTTATTATCGGACGGTCCATGTGCTTGTTTCCCACCAACATAAAATTATTACTAACAACGTTATTATATCGTTAGTAAACAAGTTTTTATTTTCCAAAACCCGTGACAATTGTCGCAAAGTTTAGTATAATTTTATGAAATCTTGACACGAGGTTCCGACTTATGTCGGAATTTCGCTACAATTGTCGTGTTTTTTGTGACAATTGTATTTTTGCTCCGCAAAAAAGTAGTTATTTACTGCTGATTTATTAATGTTCCTGAACTACATTTTATTTTGGCGGCAAATAAACGCACGGCCCTTTCGATGGTAAGCGGTAACTGTAGCCTATAGATGCCCCCGATTGGAGAAACAGTAAATTTACAATTGTAGCACTTATCAAGGTGGTGAAATTGGGGCCTGTGGCCTATTTCACCATAATTACAAGTCTGACAATTGTAAAATATCATTGTTATTGACGTCATAGGCCTCCGTACGCTACGGTTACCGCTTACTATCGGACGGTCCATGTGCTTGTTTGCCACCAACATAAAATTATTACTAATAACGTTATTATATCGTTAATAAACTACTTTTCATTTTCTGAAACCCGTGACAATTGTCACAAGTTTTAGTACAATTTTCATTAAATCGTGTTTTTTGTGACAATTGTAATTTTGCTTCACAAAAAAGTAGTTATTTACTGCATATTTATTAAAGTTCCGCACTACATTTTATGTTGGTGGCAAACAAACGTACGGCCCTTCCGATGGTAAGTGATAATTGTAGCCTATAGACGCCCCTGATTGGAGAAACAGTAAATTTACAATTGTAGCACTTGTCAATGTGGTGAAATTGGGGCCAGGTCTCTTACCGTTCAATAATTAAATGACCGAATGAGTGAATGACCGAGTGACCGAATGGAATGAAGGACCATTAGGGAGATTGACGTTGACGTGGGTCGGTTTGAGAAATGATTGTGAGCGGGCGATATGGTAATGACATGGAATTGACGGATTTTGTATGGTGAAGGTTGGAATTAATTGTTTTTGTCCCATACATATTTATTAAGACTAGTTTTTAATGTATTACATTTTAAACTGGAAACAATAGTAATATAATAAGAAAACCAAAGGTAATAAAAAAGTATAAATAAATTGTAAAAAAACTAGTATAATACAACCTTAACAATATTTATTATGTGAAGCCATTGTATTATAGAACCTACACTAAATTTGAAACAGCGGTACCTTAATTAAATTTACAAGAGAACAGAATAAATAAAAAATAATAATAATATAATTAAATGACAAATTATATAAATAGCCCATAAATACTTACTCAAACAAGTACCCCCGCATTGTTCCCGGCGCAAAAGTGCCCATTAAGCTCACTGCGTTGCCACGCTGAACCGCAATGGACAGTCTTTGCGCCAAGAACCAACCAGAGCGGGGGTCATGACCCCTCTCATGCAGGCGGCGCCCCAACGCACTAAGAAACGCCTTTGCCTCCGCGCACCAACAGCCTGACGTCTCCACCGCAAGTGGGACGAAAATATAATTCGCAAGCCCAGCGTACTTGCCCTTTTTGAGCCAAGCTGCTTGTTCAGCAGCCGCTCCCGCTGAACGCACAGTACAGCACAGTCGTTGTCGAGCAGGGTACCCAAGTTCGGAGAAGGGAGGGCGTGCAACCAGGCACCAGATTCTGGACTAGAAGCCGCGATAAGCCTGGCTCTATCGGCGCCAGTGGTATTCTGCAACAGACCCTCAAAAGTTCGCTTAACACCAACTTCATCCCACAAACGTTGACGGAACTGCCTTTCCGGCACGGAAGCACCCGGGTTGAGCGCCTCCCAAGCTGACAAAGCATCGGCAGCGAAAGTATGGTGGCTTTGTTACCTTCTAAATCTAAAATCTTAGTAACCAGATCCACCACTCCCGCCGCCGATGCCAGGAAAGCCGGAAGACTCACATCCCTGACGCGCCGAACACCAAGCCCACCACTCCGGATAGGCAATGAAGCCAAGTCCCACTGGTCAGCATCCAAAGAGACATTTAGTAAACACTCCATGGACTCCTTCAACACCAAATCAAAGGAATCCACGTGTACAGGATGTAACCAGGTTGGCGCCGTTCGCAAAAAGTACATCACCTTCGGAGCGGCAAAGCAGGATTTCAACAAAGTCAGAGAAACATGTGCCGAGAGCTGCTTCAACCTTTCCCCGGCGGATCGAAGAGTCTGCTCTCTCACCCTGAATGCTTCCAGCACAGCTACGGGGAAAATCGGGGTGCCCAATAACTGAAAGTCCTGAGTTGAAATCTCCTTGATACCGGGGAGCAAAGCATCGAACAAGAGAAACGAAGATCGAGAACTAGCGCCACAAGGAAAAAACTCGCATTTACTCGCTTACTTTATTAAGCGAGGAACTGGATCTGGATATTACCTTCTGTAAGGCAAGGCTAAAAATTAAGGGGCCAAGTGGGTCACCTTGCTGAGCACCGACCTGCGACAGCACGAGAGATCCATCAAAATAAAGGTTGGAAGGGGACGCATAAGCCTGAAACAGAAAGGGGTAGAGGATGGGAGCCTTATCCAGGACTTCTGCAAGCAGAGAATCGCGTTCGAGCGTGTTAAAAGCGTTCTTGAGGTCGAGCTTGATAATAATGCTGTCTGCGTTATTGGGATCCAGCGCGAATGCTCTAACAGCATGAATGGCCGCCTCGCAGCCTAGTCTAGTGCCAAACCCTAGCTGGTATGGTTGTAAATAGGAGGCCATTTCATCCCGCATAGCACTGCAACCGAGCTTAGCAACCAGACGCCGGAATACGCTTCCGACCGCGATGGGCCTTATACCGCCGTCCTTTTTGCACAGAGCACACAAAGAAGCGCCGAACATGAAGGGGCAGACCGCGGGATTCAATTGCCCACTCAGGAGGAATGTGCACAGCTTTGCTAAGCTCTCCAGTAACCGAGGCCCATTGTCTCCAGCGGATCCAGACACAAGCTCTTTCAAGTGAGACGGGCGGATACCGTCTAAGCCCGCAGCAGAACCGCTGTTAAAAGAGCCCAGTGCCTGTGCAACCTCCTCCACTTTGGCAGTAAGAACAGGGCAGGATCGGTCAGGTTCCGGTGGAAAACACAAAGGCCTCGAAGGGGCCGGGTGCTTAGACTGCAAGGCGGCCAACGTGTCTGCATTCGATGGTGCCACCCCATCGTCAGACATCAGAACCCGAACCGCGCCCTTGAGATCACCCTCAAACACCTTATTCTCAATAGTCCTAAGCACAGAGAGCGGCCCCCGGGCTACGGACTCAGCCCCAGCAGAAAAAAAATCGGTGACACTAGCAGACACGATATTACGCTTTACCTTGGTGGTCAGATTTCCAGCCCCGGCCGCTTCTGGAGCCCTCAAAGCGGAATAAGCAAATGAGAGTAAGGCAAACCACTCTGATGTTCCATTGCTATTAATGCAACTCTCAATCACATCACACAATCTACCCGCCGCAAGGTTCCGAGCCCCTGAATATGACGCAATACCCGCACTGTCCTCCTCAAAGTAGCCAAGTCATCCAAACCACTGCCGTTGCCAGCAGGGACTTGCTGCGCTGAAAATGTAGGAGGCGGCGTGTGTGCAGCTCGGCCCTGCTGCACCGATGCCCTGGGAGAGAGAGAGGGAGAGAGCGTCGCTCGAGTGACATTTTTGTGTAAGCGCCCTATGTGTACTTTTAGCCCATGATCGGTAAACGTGCGCGGAGAACCAGGACAGTGGGGACACCGCACGAGAACAGGAGCCAATAAATTATCCATAACTTATATCATTTAGACATGAACATAATAATAATATTGAAACAAATTAAAAGCTAATATTCAATGTCAGACAGGTACAATTAACTCAAATGTCAAAACATAATCAAATAAGTTAAAATAATCAAGTATATATGCAAAATTACGGTTAAAAACAAAAATAAAACAATATTGAATTAATCATAAATCGAAAATTAAAATAAATTTACACCTACATTAAAATTACAAATGTTTTAAAACAATAGACTGGAACACAAGGCACGCTCACTAACTAAAACGACAAATGTTTACAAATTTCAATTTAAACAAGACAATTCATAATATTAAAATATAAAAACCATAACATCAGTGCCCAATTCATAAAAAGAAGCTAAGAATGTTAAAATTTATACAATTAAAAAACTAGGTATAGGTATATAAAACTTATACAATAAAAAAATAATAATAATTGCAACAAATGTCAAGTCATAAATTAAATGTAAAAATAAAATAATCTTGTTATGTCAAAAAAATTAAAAAAACAATAATAATTCCAATATAAAACAATTGCAAAGATTATTAATACATATCAAAGTATTGAAAAAAAAATTATAAATTTAAAAGTTTGTAAAAGTATTAAATACCTACTAATAAAACCTAATACGAAGTATGAAATGCTAAAAAAAAGGCCATAATAAAAGAAAAAAAAAAAGAGTGTTAAGCGTGATTTGATCTCCCGGCTCCGTTGCAGTTATAAAACATTTCCGTGCCACTGTGCTACTGCGCCACCGTCGTCTTCATGGTTGCGGCGAAATAACGATATCGCTAATACCAGGCACTACAACACTAATAGTCAAACAGAATGGATGGTATCTTGGAAAAGAGAATTCACCCCCGTAAAAAAAAAAAAAAAAAAGAAAAATAGTGCGATAGCAAGTGAGAAGTGAACACCTGTGTAACCGTTTAAATGTTGTGTCCGAATAAAACACGATCTGGAACCGTAATGTCTGAGAAGAAACAAGTTCGATTGTGCACCTCACCACCCTCACTCACTAACAGAGTTCGGCACCGAATTTAACCAGGCCACAAAATAGTGATTAACCTCTTAAAACAGTGTCCATATATCACCATAACTGAGCACAAAAATCACTGGCCTCGCCATCGACGGTAAGTTTGCACTCAAGTAACATAAATACTGTGAATCATCTTCATTGACAGTTGCGATGGTTTCATTTTGAAAATACTGTTATGCTGCACTTAAAGTCACTGTGTTTTTCTTATTTTTCCGGCACGTCGAGGCCTATTCTTATTTTTATTGGACTCTTTTACTGTCCACACTGTACTTTAATATTTATAAACAGCAAAATAAATAGGTATCACAAACTTCGATGTTAGTAGGCGCACAGCAGCGCCCTCTCCTCTAATATAATTAGTCTATTTTCCAGACTTCTTTCATGTGAATATTGATACCGCAGTAACCTCACCAAAATATACAATCTAAAGCCATAATGCGGTATCACTAAACTTAAACCGAGTTCTTTTACAACCAGCAATAACATTAAATTGTACCGATGCCAAGTTTTGAATATAATGCTGGGGGTACATGAAACTGCGGACTAAATTATAAATTATTATAAACAGTCTACAGCATTTCTTAGAAGAAGAAAAAGAGGAGAATTTTCTCTGCAAGGAAAAATATCGGAATAAATACCAAAAAATCAGGAAAAAAATTGACTTGCATTCTTAACTCTACCTTTGTTAACTGAAACTTGCATTATGAAGCCCATTATCTACATAAATATCTATAATATGCAGAATGGCATGGTTAAGGCCATAATGTATGGGAAAGTATTACGTATAGGTATTTCATTTTATTTTGAAAAAAAAAACAGAAATAAAATAGGTGAATATAAGGTGGGGTAAAATGAAACGGTTTTTTAGTGGGGTAAGATAAAATGCTACCACCAGACGCTGTGCTAGAAGGACGAGTTTTTGTCTTACCCCATTAAAATCCCGTTTCATCTTACCCCACCTTACCTTCCTAGCTAGTCAGTAGAAAAAGGCAAGAAATAAAGAAAATGTCGGCGAGAAGACTTGGTTGTCTTGAGAAAACTTTAATTGGCCGCCCTGTTCTACTGACAAGTTGGTTGGACTGACTATAAATATCTATAGTCTATTTCAAGATTTCATCAGCAAACAATGCTCGTCAACCTAAATAATAAAAAAGAACTGTATGGGCTGTTAGTGCCACATACACCAATTATATTATTTAGCTTGTTTAATTAAATGATAAGTCCAAATACTGCCAAAAGTAACCACTTTATTGACGCTAAAATACTATATTTTCCTAACTAGTGCGGAAAAGTAAACTTTGCTCGTGCGTGAATTCCTCTTTTTAAGGCACTTGTTAAGAAAAAAGACGTTCGATACACGTGTAAAAACCTCTTTTTAACTCGGGTGATTGTCGCCCTCGTTTCACTCGTTGAAAAAATCAATTTTTGCACTTGCATCGAAATGTACTATTATAAAAGCGCGACATATTTTTTTTTATTCATAATAGGTAGACGTTTGACCACGATCATACCTGCTGGTAAGTGATGATGCAGTCTACGGTGGAGCACGCTTTATAATACCTATGACATATATATATTTTATGATTATAATTTATAATACCTATGACGTATACATATATTATATGACTGATATAGTCTGAGATTTCTAAGAATGAACTTTTGACAGCTTAGAAATGACCCTTATAATCTTATGACAAGGCTATCGAAAAACTGGTGAGTCCTGCGACCATACATAACATGGACGTCTAACGCCAGCTCAAAAATGCCCCCAAAAACAGTTGTTAAATTGTGCTAAGATGTGCCATCACATAGGGCTTTTCTTAACACCGCGCATATTTCGGTGCCACATCTTTGACAAATGTTTATAAAATATAGGTAGCCAATCAAGACTTTGATGGACCAATCACAACTATTTTTAAAGCGGGTTAAGTTTTTATATGTTGATATTGAAATTCATTGCTGTGAAGCATTGAAGAGGGGGTGACACTTGTCAACTAAACTTCAGGACCGTTTTTGAAAGGTAATTTAGTATGGCGTGCGGCTTCCATGTTTTATTTGTTCGTAGGGTCAGTCTTACCCTCACTACCTTGAGAGTCATATTATAAGGATTAATATATAACTGTTAAAAGTTCATAATTAGAAATAGCAGACTATAAATGCTAGTTATATAACTGTTAAAAGTTCATAATTAGAAATAGCAGACTATAAATGCTAGTGCCGTGCTAATTATGAACGCGTACTGATTCCTGTTCTATTGCTTTACGCGATTGTAAGTAATTTCGCCGACCGTAGACCGTACAAAAACTAAATCCAGTTCTCCGCTAATGCACCCTGTAACCCAAGTAAACGTCGCATTGTTAAATCATAGTTCTGCGGTGGCGTGCGATACTATTATTATGGTTTCCGCGAAGCGCAATCAATAGCACTGCAGTGTGCACTTGTGCAGTGCAGTCTCATTATGTACTCTTATTTGCATACGACGGGCTTGTCGAATTTGAATTGCAACTAGGTGAAAAAATACAAGGTTTTTTTATGTTTCCCACCTTCAGAGTCTGCATTCTGTTCAGGAGAGTGCATGGGAATAATGCTGGTGTTGATGAAATAACCCTGTCTGATCTCTTATCGTTATTTATTCATTATTTCGCATTTAAAAGTACTGCATGTTTTATTGGAGTGGACCAACACATCACACGTGTGTAAGTGATATATATTTTTTTTATACGTATAAATGTTGAAATTTTTTTTGAATTCAATTTGCAGTTTTTGAAGTTGACCGTACATAATCTATAAGTCCTACCTTCTCTTTTAGTTTTTAGATTACTTGTTTTCACCATCTCTTGCTCTTACTTCTAAAC